>JBBPBR010001480.1:267133-287733 GCA_037974775.1 Cicer pinnatifidum | reverse complement strand
AACTTATTGGATGCACAAGATTGGTTAAAAACCCTAATTGGACAAGAATATGCCTAGGGAGGACGAAAATGACCTAATTGATCATCCAAAGACACAAACACACCTATTGGATGCACAAGATTGATTAAAACCCCTAATTGGACAAGAATAAGCCTAGGGAGGACGAAAATGACCTCATTGATCATCCAATGACACAAACACACCTATTGGATACACAAGATTGGATAAAAACCGTAATTGGACAAGAATAAGCATAGGGAGGACGAAAATGACCTAATTGATCATCCAATGACACAAACACACCTATTGGATGCACAAGATTGGTTAAAAACACTAATTGGACAAGAATAAGCCTAGGGAGGACGAAAATGACCTCATTGATCATCCAATGACACAAACACACCTATTGGATACACAAGATTGGTTAAAAACCCTAATTGGACAAGAATATGCCTAGGGAGGACGAAAATGACCTAAATGTTAATCCAATGACACAAATGAACTTATTGGATGCACAAGATTGGTTAAAAACCCTAATTGGACAAGAATAAGCGTAGGGAGGACAAAAATGACCTAAATGTTAATCCAATGAAACAACTCAACTTATTGGATGCACAAGATTGGTTAAAAACCCTAATTGGACAAGAATAAGCCTAGGGAAGGACGAAAATGACCTAATTGATCATCAAATGACACAAACACACCTATTGGATGCACAAGATTGGTTAAAAACCCTAATTGGACAAGAATATGCCTAGGGAGGACGAAAATGACCTAAATATTAATTCAATGACATAAACAAACTTGTTGGATGCAAAAGATTGGTTAAAAACCCTAATTGGACAAGAATAAGCCTAGGGAGGACGAAAATGACCTAATTGATCATCCAATGACACAAACACACCTATTGGAAGCACAAGATTGGTTAAAAACCCTAATTGGACAAGAATATGCCTAGGGAGGACGAAAATGACCTAAATGTTAATCCAATGACACAAATGAACTTATTGGATGCACAAGATTGGTTAAAAACCCTAATTGGACAAGAATAAGCCTAGGGAGGACGAAAATGAACTAATTGATCATCTAATGACACAAACACACCTATTGGATGCACAAGATTGGTTAAAAACCCTAATTCGACAAGAATATGCCTAAGGAGGATGAAAATGACCTAAATATTAATTCAATGACACAAACAAAGTTATTGGATGCACAAGATTGGTTAAAAACCCTAATTGGACAAGAATAAGCCTTGGGATGATGAAAATGACCTAATTGATCATCCAATGACACAAACACACCTATTGGATGCACAAGATTGGTTAAAAACCCTAATTGGACAAGAATATGCCTAGGGAGGACGAAAATGACCTAAATGTAAATCCAATGACACAAATGAACTTATTGGATGCACAAGATTGGTTAAAAACCCTAATTGGACAAGAACAAGCCTATGGAGGACGAAAATGACCTAAATGTTAATCCAATGACACAACTCAACTTATTGGATGCACAAGATTGGTTAAAAACCCTAATTGGACAAGAATAAGCCTAGAGAGGACGAAAATGACCTAATTGATCATCCAATGACACAAACACACCTATTGGATGCACAATATTGGTTAAAAACCCTAATTGGACAAGAATAAGCCTAGGGAGAACGAAAATGACCTAATTGATCATCCATTGCCACAAACACACCTATTGGATGCACAAGATTGGTTAAAAACCCTAATTGGACAAGAATATGGCTAGGGAGGATGAAAATGACCTAATTGGTCATCCAATGACACAAACACACCTATTGGATGCACAAGATTGGTTAAAAACCCTAATTGGACAAGAATATGCCTAGGGAGGACGAAAATGACCTAATTGATCATCCACTGACAAAAACACAACTATTGGATGCACAAGATTGGTTAAAAACCCTAATTGGACAAGAATATGCCTAGGGAGGACGAAAATGACCTAAATATTAATTCAATGAAACAAACAAACTTATTGGATGCACAAGATTGGTTAAAAACCCTAATTGGACAAGAATAAGCCTAGGGAGGACGAAAATGACCTAATTGATCATCCAATGACACAAACACACCTATTGGATGCACAAGATTGGTTAAAAACCGTAATTGGTCAAGAATAAGCCTAGCGAGGACGAAAATGACCTAATTGATCATCCATTGCCACAAACACACCTATTGGATGCAAAAGATTGGTTAAAAACCCTAATTGGACAAGAATATGACTAGGGAGGACGAAAATGACCTAAATATTAATTCAGGGACACAAACAAAGTTATTGGAAGCACAAGATTGGTTAAAAACCCTAATTGGACAACAATAAGCCTAGGGAGGACGAAAATGACCTAAATGTTAATCCAATGACACAACTCAACTTATTGGATGCACAAGATTGGTTAAAAACCCTAATTGGACAAGAATAAGCCTAGGGAGGACGAAAATGACCTAATTGATCATCCAATGACACAAACACACCTATTGGATGCACAAGATTGGTTAAAAACCCTAATTGGACAAGAATAAGCCTAGGGAGGACGAAAATGACATAATTGATCATCTATTGCCACAAACACACCTATTGGATGCACAAGATTGGTTAAACACCTATTGGATGCACAAGATTGGTTAAAAACCCTAATTGGACAAGAATATGCCTAGGGAGGACGAAAATGACCTAAATGTTAATCCAATGACACAACTCAACTTATTGGATGCACAAGATTGGTTAAAAACCCTAATTGGACAAGAATAAGCCTATGGAGGACGAAAATAACCTAATTGATCATCTAACGACACATACACACCTATTGGATGCACAAGATTGGTTAAAAACCCTAATTGGACAAGAATAAGCCTAGGGAGGACGAAAATGACCTAATTGATCATCCAATGACACAAACACACCTATTGGATGCACAAGATTGGTTAAAAACCCTAATTGGACAAGAATAAGCCTAGGGAGGACGAAAATGACCTAATTGATCATCCATTGCCACAAACACACCTATGGGATGCACAAGATTGGTTAAAAACCCTAATTGGACAAGAATATGCCTTGGGAGGACGAAAATGACCTAATTGGTCATCCAATGACACAAACACACCTATTGGATGCAAAAGATTGGTTAAAAACCCTAATTGGACAAGAATAAGCCTAGGGAGGACGAAAATGACCTAATTGATCATCCAATGACACAAACACACCTATTGGATGCACAAGATTGGTTAAAAACCCTAATTGGACAAGAATAAGCCTAGGGAGGACGAAAATGACCTAATTGATCATCCAATGACACAAACACACCTATTGGATGCACAAGATTGGTTAAAAACCCTAATTGGACAAGAATATGCCTAGGGAGGACGAAAATGACCTAAATATTAATTCAATGACACAAACAAAGTTATTCGATGCACAAGATTGGTTAAAAACCCTAATTGGACAAGAATAAGCCTAGGGAGGACGTAAGTGACCTAATTGATCATCCAATGACACAAACACACCTATTGGATGCACAAGATTGGTTAAAAACCTTAATTGGACAAGAATATGCCTAGGGAGGACGAAAATGACCTAAATATTAATTCAATGACACAAACAAACTTATCGGATGCACAAGATTGGTTAAAAACCCTAATTGGACAAGAATAAGCCTAGGGAGGACGAAAATGACCTAATTGATCATCCAATGACACAAACACACCTATTGGATGCACAAGATTGGTTAAAAACCCTAATTGGACAAGAATATGCCTAGGGAGGACGAAAATGACCTAAATATTAATTCAATGACACAAAGTAAGTTATTGGATGCACAAGATTGGTTAAAAACCATAAATTGGACAAGAATAAGCCTAGGGAGGACGAAAATGACCTAATTGATCATCCAATGACATAAACACACCTATTGGATGCAAAAGATTGGTTAAAAACCCTAATTGGACAAGAATAAGCCTAGGGAGGACGAAATTGACCTAATTGATCATCCAATGACACAAACACACCTACTGGATGCACAAGATTGGATAAAAACCCTAATTGGACAAGAATAAGCCTAGGGAGGACGAAAATGACCTAATTGATCATCCAATGACACAAACACACCTATTGGATGCACAAGATTGGTTAAAAACCCTAATTGGACTAGAATATGCCTTGGGAGGACGAAAATGACCTAAATATTAATTCAATGACATAAACAAAGTTATTCGATGCACAAGATTGGTTAAAAACCCTAATTGGACATGAATAAGCCTTGGGAGGACGAAAATGACCTAATTGATCATCCAATGACACAAACACACCTATTGGATGCACAACATTGGTTAAAAACCCTAATTGGACAAGAATAAGCCTAGGGAGGACGAAAATGACCTAATTGATCATCCAATGACACAAACACACCTATTGGATGCACAAGATTGGTTAAAAACCCTAATTGGACAAGAATAAGCCTAGGGAGGACGAAAATGACCTAATTGATCATCCAATGACACAAACACACCTATTGGATGCACAAGATTGGTTTAAAACCCTAGTTGGACAAGAATATGCCAAGGGAGGACGAAAATGACCTAAATATTAATTCAATGACACAATCAAAGTTATTGGATGCACAAGATTGGTTAAAAACCCTAATTGGACAAGAATAAGCCTAGGGAGGACGAAAATGACCTAATTGATCATCCAATGACACAAACACACCTATTGGATGCACAAGATTGGTTAAAAACCCTAATTGGACAAGAATATGCATAGGAGGGACGAAAATGACCTAAATGTTAATCCAATGACACAAACACACCTATTGGATGCACAAGATTTGTTAAAAACCCTAATTGGACAAGAATATGCCCAGGGAGGACGAAAATGACCTAAATATTAATTCAATGACACAAACAAAGTTATTGGATGCACAAGATTGGTTAAAAACCGTAATTGGACAAGAATAAGCCTAGGGAGGACGAAAATGACCTAATTGATCATCCAATGACACAAACACACCTATTGGATGCACAAGATTGGTTAAAAACCCTAATTGGACAAGAATATGCCTAGGGAGGACGAAAATGACCTAAATATTAATTAAATGACACAAATAAAGTTATTGGAGGCACAAGATTGGTTAAAAACCCTAATTGGACAAGAATAAGCCTAGGGAGGACGAAAATGACCTAATTGATCATCCAATGACACAAACACACCTATTGGATGCACAAGATTGGTTAAAAACCCTAATTGGACAAGAATAAGCCTAGGGAGGACGAAAATGACCTAAATTCTAATCCAATGACACAACTCAACTTATTGGATGCACAAGATTGGTTAAAAACCCTAATTGGGCAACAATAAACCTAGGGAGGACGAAAATGACCTAATTGATCATCCAATGACACTAATGAACTTATTGGATGCACAAGATTGGTTAAAAACCCTAATTGGACAAGAATAAGCCTATGGAGGACGAAAATGACCTAGTTGATCATCCAATGACACAAACACACCTATTGGATGCACAAGATTGGTTAAAAACCCTAATTGGACAAGAATATGCCTAGGGAGGACGAAAATGACCTAAATGTAAATCCAATGACACATATGAACTTATTGGATGCACAAGATTGGTTAAAAACCCTAATTGGACAAGAATAAGCCTAGGGAGGACGAAAATGACCTAAATGTTAATCCAATGAAACAACTCAACTTAGTGGATGCACAAGATTGGTTAAAAACCCTAATTGGACAAGAATATGCCTAGGGAGGACGAAAATGACCTAAATATTAATTCAATGACACAAACAAAGTTATTGGATGCACAAGATTGGTTAAAAACCCTAATTGGACAAGAATAAGCCTAGGGAGGACGAAAATGACCTAATTGATTATCCAGTGACACAAACACACCTATTGGAAGCACAAGATTGGTAAAAAAAAATCCTAATTGGACAAGAATATGCCTAGGGAGTACGAAAATGACCTAAATGTTAATCCAATGACACAAATGAACTTATTGGATGCACAAGATTGGTTAAAAACCCTAATTGGACAAGAATAAGCCTGGTGAGGACGAAAATGACCTCATTGATCATCCAATGACACAAACACACCCATTGGATACACAAGATTGGTTAAAAACCCTAATTGGACAAGAATATGCCTAGGGAGGACGAAAATGACTTAATTGATCATCCAAAGACACAAACACACCTATTGGATGCACAAGATTGATTAAAACCCCTAATTGGACAAGAATAAGCCTAGGGAGGACGAAAATGACCTCATTGATCATCCAATGACACAAACACACCTATTGGATACACAAGATTGGTTAAAAACCCTAATTGGACAAGAATAAGCATAGGGAGGACGAAAATGACCTAATTGATCATCCAATGACACAAACACACCTATTGGATGCACAAGATTGGTTAAAAACCCTAATTGGACAAGAATAAGCCTAGGGAGGACGAAAATGACCTCATTGATCATCCAATGACACAAACACACCTATTGGATACACAAGATTGGTTAAAAACCCTAATTGGACAAGAATATGCATAGGGAGGGCGAAAACGACCTAAATGTTAATCCAATGACACAAATGAACTTATTGGATGCACAAGATTGGTTAAAAACCCTAATTGGACAAGAATAAGCCTAGGGAGGACGAAAATGACCTAATTGATCATCCAATGCCACAAACACACCTATTGGATTCACAAGATTGGTTAAAAACCCTAATTGGACAAGAATAAGCCAAGGGAGAACGAAAATGACCTAATTGATCATCCAATGACACAAACACACCTATTGGATGCACAAGATTGGTTAAAAACCCTAATTGGACAAGAATATTCCTCGGGAGGACGAAAATGACCTAAATGTAAATCCAATGACACAAATGAACTTATTGGATGCACAAGATTGGTTAAACACCCTAATTGGACAAGAATAAGCCTAGGGAGGATGAAAATGACCTAAATGTTAATCCAATGACACAACTCAACTTATTGGATGCACAAGATTGGTTAAAAACCCTACTTGGACAAGAATAAGCCTTGGGAGGACGAAAATGACCTAATTGATCATCCAATGACACAAACACACCTATTGGATGCACAAGATTGGTTAAAAACACTAATTGGACAAGAATAAGCCGAGGAAGGACGAAAATGACCTAATTGATCATCCAATGCCACAAACCCACCTATTGGATGCACAAGATTGGTTAAAAACCGTAATTGGACAAGAATAAGCCTAGGGAGGACGAAAATGACCTAATTGATCATCCAATGACACAAACACACCTATTGGATACACAAGATTGGTTAAAAACCCTAATTGGACAAGAATATGCCTAGGGAGGACGAAAATGACCTAAATGTTAATCCAATGACACAAATGAACTTATTGGATGCACAAGATTGGTTAAAAACCCTAATGGGACAAGAATAAGCCTAGGGAGGACGAAAATGACCTAAATGTTAATCCAATGACACAACTCAACTTATTGGATGCACAAGATTGGTTAAAAACCCTAATTGGACAAGAATATGCCTAGGGAGGACGAAAATGGCCTAATTGATCATCCAATGACACAAATGAAATTATTGGATGCACAAGATTAGTTAAAAACCCTAATTGGACAAGAATAAGCCTAGGGAGGACGAATATGACCTAACTGATCATCCAATGACACAAACACACCTATTGGATGCACAAGATTGGTCTAAAACACTAATTGGACAAGAATATGCCTAGGGAGGACGAAAATGACCTAAATGTTAATCCAATGACACAAATGAACTTATTGGATGCACAAGATTGGTTAAAAACCCTAATTGGACAAGAATAAGCCTAGGGAGGACGAAAATGACCTAAATGTTAATCCAATGACACAACTCAACTTATTGGATGCACAAGATTGGTTAAAAACCCTAATTGGACAAGAATAAGTCTAGGGAGGATGAAAATGACCTAATTGATCATCCAATGACACAAACACACCTATTGGATGCACAAGATTGCTTAAAAACCCTAATTGGACAAGAATAAGCCTAGGGAGGACGAAAATGACCTAATTGATCATCCAATGACACAAACACACCTATTGGATGCACAAGATTGGTTAAAAACCCTAATTGGACAAGAATAAGCCTAGGGAGGACAAAAATGACCTAATTGATTATCCAATGACACAAACACACCTATTGGATGCACAAGATTGGTTAAAAACCCTAATTGGACAAGAATATGTCTAGGGAAGACGAAAATGACCTAAATATTAATTCAATGACATAAACAAACTTATTGGATGCACAAGATTGGTTAAAAACCCTAATTGGACAAGAATAAGCCTAGGGAGAACCAAAATGACCTAATTGATCATTCAATGACACAAACACGCCTATTGGATGCACAAGATTGGTTAAAAACCCTAATTGGACAAGAATATGCCTAGGGAGGACGGATATGACCTAAATGTTAATCCAATGACACAAATGAACTTATTGGATGCACAAGATTGGTTAAAAACCCTAATTGGACAAGAATAAGCCTAGGGAGGACGAAAATGACCTAATTGATCATCCAATGACACAAACACACCTATAGGATGCACAAGATTGGTTAAAAACCCTAATTGGACAAGAATATGCCTAGGGAGGACGAAAATGACCTAAATATTAATTCAATGACACAAACAAAGTTATTGGATGCACAAGATTGGTTAAAAACCCTAATTGGACAAGAATATGCCTAGGGAGGACGAATGTGACCTAAATGTTAATCAAATAACACAAATGAACTTATTGGATGCACAAGATTGGTTAAAAACCCTAATTGGACAAGAATATGCCTAGGGATGACGGATATGACCTAAATGTTAATCCAATGACACAAATGAACTTATTGGATGCACAAGATTGGTTAAAAACCCTAATTGGACAAGAATAAGCCTAGGGAGGACGAAAATGACCTAATTGATCATCCAATGACACAAACACACCTATTGGATGCAAGAGATTGGTTAAAAACCCTAATGGGACGAGAATATGCCTAGGGAGGACGAAAATGACCTAAATGTTAATCCAATGACACAAATGAACTTATTGGATGCACAAGATTGGTTAAAAACCCTAATTGGACAAGAATAAGCCTAGGGAGGACGAAAATGACCTAATTGATCATCCAATGACACAAACAAACCTATTGGATGCACAAGATTGGTTAAAAACCCTAATTGGACAAGAATAAGCCTAGTGAGGACGAAAATGACCTAATTGATCATCCAATGACACAAACACACCTATTGGATGCACAAGATTGGTTAAAAACCCTAATTGGACAAGAATATGCCTAGGGAGGACGGATATGACCTAAATGTTAATCCAATGACACAAATGAACTTATTGGATGCACAAGATTGGTTAAAAACCCTAATTGGACAAGAATAAGCCTAGGGAGGACGAAAATGACCTAATTGATCATCCAATGACACAAACACACCTATTGGATGCACAAGATTGGTTAAAAACCCTAATTGGACAAGAATATGCCTAGGGACGACGAAAATGACCTAAATATTAATTCAATGACACAAACAAACTTATCGGATGCACAAGATTGGTTAAAAACCCTAATTGGACAAGAATAAGCCTAGGGACGACGAAAATGACCTAATTCATCATCCAATGACACAAACACACCTATTAGATGCACAAGATTGGTTAAAAACCCTAATTGGACAAGAATAAGCCTAGGGAGGACGAAAATGACCTAATTGATCATCCAATGACACAAACACACCTATTGGATGCACAAGATTGGTTAAAAACCCTAATTGGACAAGAATATGCTTAAGGAGGACGAAAATGACCTAATTGATCATCCAATGACACAGACACACCTATTGGATGCACAAGATTGGTTAAAAACTCTAATTGGACAAGAATAAGCCTAGGGAGGACGAAAATGACCTAAATATTAATTCAATGACACAAACAAACTTATCGGATGCACAAGATTGGTTAAAAACCCTAATTGGACAAGAATAAGCCTAGGGACGACGAAAATGACCTAATTCATCATCCAATGACACAAACACACCTATTAGATGCACAAGATTGGTTAAAAACCCTAATTGGACAAGAATAAGCCTAGGGAGGACGAAAATGACCTAATTGATCATCCAATGACACAAACACACCTATTGGATGCACAAGATTGGTTAAAAACCCTAATTGGACAAGAATAAGCAAGGGTGGACGAAAATGACCTAAATGTTAATCCAATAACACAAATGAACTTATTGGATGCACAAGATTGGTTAAAAACCCTAATTGGACAAGAATATGCCTAGGGAGGACGAAAATGACCTAAATGTTAATCCAATGACACAAATGAACTTATTGGATGCACAAGATTGGTTAAAAACCCTAATTGGACAAGAATAAGCCTAGGGAGGACGAAAATGACCTAATTGATCATCCAATGACACAAACACACCTATTGGATGCACAAGATTGGTTAAAAACCCTAATTGGACAAAAATAAACCTAGGGAGGACGAAAATGGCCTAATTGATCATCCAATGACACAAACACACCTATTGGATGCACAAGATTGGTTAAAAACCCTAATTGGACAAGAATATGCCTAGGGAGGACGAAAATACCCTAATTGATCACCCAATGACACAAAGACACCTATTGGATGCACAAGATTGGTTAAAAACCCTAATTTGACAATAATATGCCTAGGGAGGACGAAAATGACCTAAATGTTAATCCAATGACACAAATGAACTTATTGGATGCACAAGATTGGTTAAAAACCCTAATTGGACAAGAATAAGCCTAGGGAGGACGAAAATGACCTAATTGATCATCCAATGACACAAACACACCTATTGGATGCACAAGATTGGTTAAAAACCCTAATTGGACAAGAATAAGCCTAAGGAGGACGAAAATGACCTCATTGATCATCCAATGACACAAACACACCTATTGGATACACAAGATTGGTTAAAAACCCTAATTGGACAAGAATATGCCTAGGGAGGACGAAAATGACCTAAATGTTAATCCAATGACACAAATGAACTTATTGGATGCACAAGATTGGTTAAAAATCCTAATTGGACAAGAATAAGCCTAGGAAGGACGAAAATGACCTAATTGATCATCCAATGCCACAAACACACCTATTGGATGCACAAGATTGGTTAAAAACTCTAATTGGACAAGAATAAGCCTAGGGAGAACGAAAATGACCTAATTGATCATCCAATGACACAAACACACCTATTGGATGCACAAGATTGGTTAAAAACCCTAATTGGACAAGAATATGCCTAGGGAGGACATATATGACCTAAATGTTAATCCAATGACACAAATGAACTTATTGGATGCACAAGATTGGTTAAAAACCCTAATTGGACAAGAATAAGCCTAGGGAGGACGAAAATGACCTAATTGATCATCCAATGACACAAACCAACCTATTGGATGCACAAGATTGGTTAAAAACCCTAATTGGACAAGAATATGCCTAGGGAGGACGAAAATGACCTAAATGTTAATCCAATGACACAACTCAACTTATTGGATGCACAAGATTGGTTAAAAACCCTAATTTGACAAGAATAAGCCTAGGGAGGACGAAAATGAACTAATTGATCATCCAATGACACAAACACACCTATTAGATGCACAAGATTGGTTAAAAACCCTAATTGGACAAGAATAAGCCTAGGGAGGACGAAAATGACCTAATTGATCATCCAATGACACAAACACACCTATTGGATGCACAAGATTGGTTAAAAACCCTAATTGGACAAGAATATGCCTAGGGAGGACGAAAATGACCTAATTGATCATCCAATGACACAAACACACCTATTGGATGCACAAGATTGGTTAAAAACCCTAATTGGACAATAATATGCCTAGGGAAGATGAAAATGACCTAAATGTTAATCCAATGACACAAATGAACTTATTGGATGCACAAGATTGGTTAAAAACCCTAATTGGACAAGAATAAGCCTAGGGAGGACGAAAATGACCTAATTGATCATCCAATGACACAAACACACCTATTGGATGCACAAGATTGGTTAAAAACCCATATTGGACAAGAATAAGCCTAGGGAGGACGAAAATGACCTAATTGATCATCCAATGACACAAACACACCTATTGGATGCACAAGATTGGTTAAAAACCCTAATTGGACAAGAATAAGCCTAGGGAGGACGAAAATAACTTAATTGACCATCCAATGATACAAACACACCTATTGGATGCAAAAGATTGGTTAAAAACCCTAATTGGACAAGAATATGCCTAGGGAGGACGAAAATGACCTAAATGTTAATCCAATGACACAAATGAACTTATTGGATGCACAAGATTGGTTAAAAACCCTAATTGGACAAGAATAAGCCTAGGGAGGACGAAAATGACCTAATTGATCATCCAATGACACAAACACACCTATTGGATGCACAAGATTGGTTAAAAACCCTAATTGGACAAGAATAAGCCTAGGGAGGACGAAAATGACCTAATTGATCATCCAATGACACAAACACACCTATTAGATGCACAAGATTGGTTAAAAACCCTAATTGGACAAGAATATGCCTAGGGAGGACGTAAATGACCTAATTGATCATCCAATGACACAAACACACCTATTGGACGCACAAGATTGGTTAAAAACCCTAATTGGACAAGAATATGCCTAGGGAGGACGAAAATGACCTAATTGATCATCCAATGACACAAACACACCTATTGGATGCACAAGATTGGTTAAAAACCCTAATTGGACAAGAATATGCATAGGGAGGACAAAAATGACCTAAATATTAATTCAATGACATAAACAAACTTATTGGATGCACAAGATTTGTTAAAAACCCTAATTGGACAAGAATAAGCCTAGGGAGGACGAAAATGACCTAATTGATCATCCAATGTCACAAACACACCAATTGGAAGCACAAGATTGGTTAAAAACCCTAATTGGACAAGAATATGCCTAGGGAGGACGAAAATGACCTAAATGTTAATCCAATGACACAAATGAACTTATTGGATGCACAAGATTGGTTAAAAACCCTAATTGGACAAGAATAAGCCTAGGGAGGACGAAAATGACCTAATTGATCATCCAATGACACAAATGAACTTATTGGATGCACAAGATTGGTTAAAAACCCTAATTGGACAAGAATAAGCCTAGGGAGGACGAAAATGACTTAATTGATCTTCCAATGACACAAACACACCTATTGGATGCACAAGATTGGTTAAAAACCCTAATTGGACAAGAATATGCCTAGGGAGGACGAAAATGACCTAAATGTTAATCCAATGACACAAATGAACTTATTGGATGCACAAGATTGGTTAAAAACCCTAATTGGACAGGAATAAGCCTAGGGAGGACGAAACTGACCTAATTGATCATCCAATGACACAAACACACCTATTAGATGCACAAGATTGGTTAAAAACCCTAATTGGACAAGAATAAGCCTAGGGAGGACGAAAATGACCTAATTGATCATCCAATGACACAAACACACCTATTGGATGCACAAGATTGGTTAAAAACCCTAATTGGACAAGAATAAGCCTAAGGTGGACGAAAATGACCTAATTGATCATCCAATGACACAAACACACCTATTGGATGCACATGATTGGTTAAAAACCCTAATTGGACAAGAATAAGCCTAGGGAGGACGAAAATGACCTAATTGATCATCCAATGACACAAACACACCTATTGGATGCACAAGATCGGTTAAAAACCCTAATTGGACAAGAATAAGCCTAGGGAGTACGAAAATGACCTAATTGATCATCCAATGACACAAACACACCTATTGGATGCACAAGATTGGGTAAAAACCCTAATTGGACAAGAATATGCCTAGGGAGAACGAAAATGACCTAATTGATCATCCAATGACAGAAAAACACCTATTGGATGCACAAGATTGGTTAAAAACCCTAATTGGACAAGAATATGCCTTGGGAGGACGAAAATGACCTAATTGATCATCCAATGACACAAACACACCTATTGGATGCACAAGATTGGTTAAAAACCCTAATTGGACAAGAATAAGCCTAGGGAGGACGAAAATGACCTAATTGATCATCCAATGACACAAACACACCTATTGGATGCACAAGATTGGTTAAAAACCCTAATTGGACAAGAATATGCATAGGGAGGACGAAAATGACCTAAATATTAATTTAATGACACAAACAAAGTTATTGGATGCACAAGATTGGTTAAAAACCCTAATTGGACAAGAATAA
Source organism: Cicer pinnatifidum (assembly GCA_037974775.1). Lineage (NCBI taxonomy): Eukaryota > Viridiplantae > Streptophyta > Magnoliopsida > Fabales > Fabaceae > Cicer > Cicer pinnatifidum. The sequence continues at coordinate 273,349 of JBBPBR010001480.1, read as the reverse complement.
GCCTAGGGAGGACGTAAATGACCTAATTGATCATCCAATGACACAAACTCACCTATTGGATGCACAAGATTGGTTAAAAACCCTAATTGGACAAGAATATGCCTAGGGAGGACGAAAATGACCTAAATGTTAATCCAATGACACAAATGAACTTATTGGATGCACAAGATTGGTTAAAAACCCTAATTGGACAAGAATAAGCCTAGGGAGGACGAAAATGACCTAATTGATCGTCCAATGACACAAACACACCTATCGGATGCACAAGATTGGTTAAAAACCCTAGTTGGACAGGAATAAGCCTAGGGACGACGAAAATGACCTAATTGATCATCCATTGCCACAAAAACACCTATTGGATGCACAAGATTGGTTAAAAACCCTAATTGGACAAGAATATGCCTAGGGAGGACGAAAATGACCTAAATGTTAATCCAATGACACAAACACACCTATTGGATGCACAAGATTGGTTAAAAACCCTAATTGGACAAGGATATGCCTAGGGAGGACGAAAATGACCTAATTAATCATCCAATGACACAAACACACCTATTGGATGCACAAGATTGGTTAAAAACCCTAATTGGACAAGAATATGCCTAGGGAGGACGAAAATGACCTAAATGTTAATTCAATGACACAAACAAAGTTATTGGATGCACAAGATTGGTTAAAAACCCTAATTGGACAAGAATAAGCCTAGGGAGGACGAAAATGACCTAACTGATCATCCAATGACACAAACACACCTATTGGATGCACAAGATTGGTTAAAAACCCTAATTGGACAAGAATATGCCTAGGGAGGACGAAAATGACCTAAATATTAATTCAATGAAACAAACAAACTTATTGGATGCACAAGATTCGTTAAAATCCCTAATTGGACAAGAATAAGCCTAGGGAGGACGAAAATGACCTAATTGATCATCAAATGACACAAACACACCTATTGGATGCACAAGATTGGTTAAAAACCCTAATTGGACAAGAATATGCCTAGCGAGGACGAAAATGACCTAAATATTAATTCAATGACACAAACAAAGTTATTGGATGCACAAGATTGGTTAAAAACCCTAATTGGACAAGAATAAGCCTAGGGAGGACGAAAATGACCTAATTGATCATCCAATGACACAAACACACCTATTGGATGCACAAGATTGGTTAAAAACCCTAATTGGACAAGAATAAGCCTAGAGAGGACCAAAATGACCTAATTGATCATCCAATGACACAAGCACACCTATTGGATACACAAGATTGGTTAAAAACCATAATTGGACAAGAATATGCCTAGGGAGGACGAAAATGACCTAAATGTTAATCCAATGACACAAATGAACTTATTGGATGCACAAGATTGGTTAAAAACCCTAATTGGACAAGAATAAGCCTAGGGAGGACGAAAATGACCTAATTGATCATCCAATGACACAAACACACCTATTGGATGCACAAGATTGGTTAAAAACCATAACTTGATAAGAATAAGCCTAGGGAGGACGAAAATGACCTAATTGATCATCCAATGACACAAACACACCTATTGGATACACAAGATTGGTTAAAAACCCTAATTGGACAAGAATATGCCTAGGGAGGACGAAAATGACCTAAATGTTAATCCAATGACACAAATGAACTTATTGGATGCACAAGATTGGTTAAAAACCCTAATTGGAAAAGAATAAGCCTAGGGAGGACGAAAATGACCTAATTGATCATCCAATGCCACAAACACACCTATTGGATGCACAAGATTGGTTAAAAACCCTAATTGGACAAGAATAAGCCTAGGGAGAACGAAAATGACCTAATTGATCATCCAATAACACAAACACACCTATTGGATGCACAAGATTGGTTAAAAACCCTAATTGGACAAGAATATTCCTCGGGAGGACGAAACTGACCTAAATGTAAATCCAATGACACAAATGAACTTATTGGATGCACAAGATTGGTTAAAAACCGTAATTGGACAAGAATAAGCCTAGGGAGGACGAAAATGACCTCATTGATCATCCAATGACACAAACACACCTATTGGATACACAAGATTGGTTAAAAACCCTAATTGGACAAGAATATGCCTAGGGAAGACGAAAAAGACCTAAATGTTAATCCAATGACACAAATGAACTTATTGGATGCACAAGATTGGTTAAAAACCCTAATTGGACAAGAATAAGCCTAGGGAGGACGAAAATGACCTAATTGATCATCCAATGCCACAAACACACCTATTGGATTCACAAGATTGGTTAAAAACCCTAATTGGACAAGAATAAGCCAAGGGAGAACGAAAATGACCTAATTGATCATCCAATGACAATAACACACCTATTGGATGCACAAGATTGGTTAAAAACCCTAATTGGACAAGAATATTCCTCGGGAGGACGAAAATGACCTAAATGTAAATCCAATGACACAAATGAACTTATTGGATGCACAAGATTGGTTAAACACCCTAATTGGACAAGAATAAGCCTAGGGAGGACGAAAATGACCTAAATGTTAATCCAATGACAAAACTCAACTTATTGGATGCATAGGATTGGTTAAAAACCCTACTTGGACAAGAATAAGCCTAGGGAGGACGAAAATGACCTAATTGATCATCCAATGACACAAACACACCTATTGGATGCACAAGATTGGTTAAAAACACTAATTGGACAAGAATAAGCCTAGGGAGGACGAAAATGACCTAATTGATCATCCAATGCCACAAACCCACCTATTGGATGCACAAGATTGGTTAAAAACCCTAATTGGACAAGAATAAGCCTAGGGAGAACGAAAATGACCTAATTGATCATCCAATGACACAAACACACCTATTGGATGCACAAGATTGGTTAAAAACCCTAATTGGACAAGAATATTCCTAGGGAGGACGAAAATGACCTAAATGTAAATCCAATGACACAAATGAACTTATTGGATGCACAAGATTGGTTAAAAACCCTAATTGGACAAGAATAAGCCTAGGAAGGACGAAAATGACCTAATTGATCATCCAATGACACAAACACACCTATTGGATGCACAAGATTGGTTAAAAACACTAATTGGACAAGAATATGCCTAGGGACGACGAAAATGACCTAAATATTAATTCAATGACACAAACAAAGTTATTGGATGCACAAGATTGGTTAAAAACCCTAATTGGACAAGAATAAGCCTAGGGAGGACGAAAATGACCTAATTGATCATCCAATGACACAAACACACCTATTGGATGCACAAGATTGGTTAAAAACCCTAATTGGACAAGAATAAGCCTAGGGAGGACGAAAATGACCTAATTGATCATCCAATGAGATAAACACACCTATTGGATACACAAGATTGGTTAAAAACCCTAATTGGACAAGAATATGCCTAGGGAGGACGAAAATGACCTAATTGATCATCCAATGACACAAACACACCTATTGGATGCACAAGATTGGTTAAAAACCCCAATTGGACAAGAATATGCCGAGGGAGGATGAAAATAACCTAATTGATCTTCCAATGACACAAACACACCTATTGGATGCACAAGTTTGGTTAAAAACCCTAATTGCACAAGAATATGCCTAGGGAGGACGAAAATGACCAAAATGTTAATCCAATGACACAAATGAACTTATTGGATGCACAAGATTGGTTAAAAACCCTAATTGGACAAGAATAAGCCTAGGGAGGACGAAAATGACCTAAATGTTAATCCAATGACACAACTCAACTTATTGGATGCACAAGATTGGTTAAAAACCCTAATTGGACAAGAATAAAACTAGGGAGGACGAAAATGACCTAATTGATCATCCAATGACACAAACACACCTATTGGATGCACAAGATTGGTTAAAAACCCTAATTGGACAAGAATAAGCCTAGGGAGGACGAAAATGACCTAATTGATCATCCAATGACACAAACACACCTATTGGATGCACAAGATTGGTTAAAAACCCTAATTGGACAAGAATAAGCCTAGGGAGGACGAAAATGACCTAATTGATCATCCAATGACACAAACACATCTATTGGAAGCACAAGATTGGTTAGAAACCCTAGTTGGACAAGAATATGCCTAGGGAGGACGAAAATGACCTAATTGATCATCCAATGACACAAATGAACTTATTGGATGCACAAGATTGCTTAAAAACCCTAATTGGACAAAAATAAGCATAGAAAGGACGAAAATGACCTAATTGATCATCCAATGACACAAACACACCTATTGGATGCACAAGATTGGTTAAAAACCCTAATTGGACAAGAATAAGCCTAGGGAGGACGAAAATGACCTAATTGATCATCCAATGACACAAACACACCTATTGGATGCACAAGATTGGTTAAAAACCCTAATTGGACAAGAATAAGCCTAGGGAGGACGAAAATGACCTAATTGATCATCCAATGACACAAACACACCTATTGGATGCACAAGATTGGTTAAAAACCCTAATTGGACAAGAATAAGCATAGTGAGGACGAAAATGACCTAAGTGATAATCCAATGACACAAACACACCTATTGGAAGCACAAGATTGGTTAAAAACCCTAATTGGACAAGAATATGCCTAGGGAGGACGAAAATGACCTAAATGTTAATCCAATGACACAAATGAACTTATTGGATGCACAAGATTGGTTAAAAACCCTAATTGGGCAAGAATAAGCCTAGGGAGGACGATAATGACCTAATTGATCATCCAATGACACAAACACACCTATTGGATGCACAAGATTGGTTAAAAACCCTAATTGGACAAGAATAAGCCTAGGGAGGACAAAAATGACCTAATTGATCATCCAATGACACAAACACACCTATTGGATGCACAAGATTGGTTAAAAACCCTAATTGGACAAGAATAAGCCTAGGCAGGACGAAAATGACCTAATTGATCGTCCAATGACACAAACACACCTATTGGATGCACAAGATTGGTTAAAAACCCTAATTGGACAAGAATAAGCCTAGGGAGGACGAAAATGACCTAATTGATCATCCAATGACACAAACACACCTATTGGATGCACAAGATTGGTTAAAAACCCTAATTGGACAAGAATAAGCCTAGGGAGGACGAAAATGACCTAATTGATCATCCAATGACACAAATGAACTTATTGGATCCACAAGATTGGTTAAAAACCCTAATTGGACAAGAATAAGCCTAGGGAGGACGAAAATGACCTAATTGATCATCCAATGACACAAACACACCTATTGGATGCACAAGATTGGTTAAAAACCCTAATTAGACAAGAATAAGCCAAGGGAGGACGAAAATGACCTAATTGATCATCCAATGACACAAACACACCTATTGGATGCACAAGATTGGTTAAAAACCCTAATTGGACAAGAATAAGCCTAGGGAGGACGAAAATGACCTAATTGATCATCCAATGACACAAACACACCTATTGGATGCACAAGATTGGTTAAAAACCCTAAGTGGACAAGAATAAGCCTAGGGAGGACGAAAATGACTTAAATGTTAATCCAATGACAAAACTCAACTTATTGGATGCACAAGATTGGTTAAAAACCCTAATTGGACAAGAATAAGCCTAGGGAGGACGAAAATGACCTAATTGATCATCCAATGACACAAACACACCTATTGGATGCACAAGATTGGTTAAAAACCCTAATTGGACAAGAATAAGCCTAGGGAGGACGAAAATGACCTAATTGATCATCCAATGACACAAACACACCTATTGGATGCACAAGATTGGTTAAAAACCCTAATTGGACAAGAATAAGCCTAGGGAGGACGAAAATGACCTAATTGATCATCCAATGACACTAATGAACTTAATGGATGCACAAGATTGGTTAAAAACCCTAATTGGACAAGAATAAGCCTAGGGAGGACGAAAATGACCTAATTGATCATCCAATGACACAAACACACCTATTGGATGCACAAGATTGGTTAAAAACCCTAATTGAACAAGAATATGCCTAGGGAGGACGAAAATGACCTAATTGATCATCCAATGACCCAAATGAACTTATTGGATGCACAAGATGAGTTAAAAACCCTAATTGGACAAGAATAAGCCTAGGGAGGACGAAAATAACCTAATTGATCATCCAATGACACAAACACACCTATTGGATGCACAAGATTGGTCTAAAACTCTAATTGGACAAGAATATGCTTAGGGAGGACGAA
>JBBPBR010001480.1:215717-267123 GCA_037974775.1 Cicer pinnatifidum | reverse complement strand
ACCTAATTGATCATCCAATGACACAAACACACCTATTGGATGCACAAGATTGGTCTAAAACTCTATTTGGACAAGAATATGCTTAGGGAGGACGAAAATGACCTAAATGTTAATCCAATGACACAAATGAACTTATTGGATGCACAAGATTGGTTAAAAACCCTAATTGGACAAGAATATGCCTAGGGAGGACGAAAATGACCTAAATATTAATTCAATGACACAAACAAACTTATTGGATGCACAAGATTGGTTACAAACCCTAATTGGACAAGAATAAGCCTAGGGAGGACGAAAATGACCTAATTGATCATCCAATGACACAAACACACCTATTGGATGCACAAGATTGGTTAAAAACCCTAATTGGACAAGAATAAGCCTAGGGAGGACGAAAATGACCTAATTGATCATCCAATGACACAAACACACCTATTGGATGCACAAGATTGGTTAAAAACCCTAATTGGACAAGAATAAGCCTAGGGAGGACGAAAATGACCTAATTGATCATCCAATGACACAAACACATCTATTGGAAGCACAAGATTGGTTAGAAACCCTAGTTGGACAAGAATATGCCTAGGGAGGACGAAAATGACCTAATTGATCATCCAATGACACAAATGAACTTATTGGATGCACAAGATTGCTTAAAAACCCTAATTGGACAAAAATAAGCATAGAAAGGACGAAAATGACCTAATTGATCATCCAATGACACAAACACACCTATTGGATGCACAAGATTGGTTAAAAACCCTAATTGGACAAGAATAAGCCTAGGGAGGACGAAAATGACCTAATTGATCATCCAATGACACAAACACACCTATTGGATGCACAAGATTGGTTAAAAACCCTAATTGGACAAGAATAAGCCTAGGGAGGACGAAAATGACCTAATTGATCATCCAATGACACAAACACACCTATTGGATGCACAAGATTGGATAAAAACCCTAATTGGACAAGAATATGCCTAGGGAGGACATAAATGACTTAATTGATCATCCAATGACCCAAACACACCTATTGGATGCACAAGATTGGTTAAAAACCCTAATTGGACAAGAATATGCCTAGGGAGGACGAAAATGACCTAAATATTAATTCAATGACACAAACAAACTTATCGGATGCACAAGATTGGTTAAAAACCCTAATTGGACAAGAATAGGCCTAGGGAGGACGAAAATGACCTAATTGATCATCCAATGACACAAACACACCTATTGGATGCACAAGATTGGTTAAAAACCCTAATTGGACAAGAATAAGCGTAGGGAGAACGAAAATGACCTAAATGTTAATCCAATGACACAACTCAACTTATTGGATGCACAAGAATGGTTAAAAACCCTAATTGGACTAGAATAAGCCTAGGGAGGACGAAAATGACCTAATTGATCATCCAATGACACAAACACACCTATTGGATGCACAAGATTGGTTAAAAACCCTAATTGGACAAGAATATGCCTACGGAGGACGAAAATGACCTAATTGATCATCCAATGACACAAATGAACTTATTGGATGCACAAGATGAGTTAAAAACCCTAATTGGACAAGAATAAGCCTAGGGAGGACGAAAATAACCTAATTGATCATCCAATGACACAAACACACCTATTGGATGCACAAGATTGGTCTAAAACTCTAATTGGACAAGAATATGCTTAGGGAGGACGAATATGACCTAAATGTTAATCCAATGACACAAATGAACTTATTGGATGCACAAGATTGGTTAAAAACCCTAATTGGACAAGAATATGCCTAGGGAGGACGAAAATGACCTAAATATTAATTCAATGACACAAACAAACTTATCGGATGCACAAGATTGGTTAAAAACCCTAATTGGACAAGAATAAGCCTAGGGAGTATAAAATGACCTAATTGATCATCCAATGACACAAACACACCTATTGGATGCACAAGATTGGTTAAAAACCCTAATTGGACAAGAATATGCCTAGGGAGGACGAAAATGACCTAAATATTAATTCAATGACACAAACAAACTTATCGGATGCACAAGATTGGTTAAAAACCCTAATTGGACAATAATATGCATAGGGAGGACGAATAGGACCTAATTGATCATCCAATGACACAAACACACCTATTGGATGCACAAGATTGGTTAAAAACCCTAATTGGACAAGAATATGCCTAGGGAGGACGAAAATGACCTAAATATTAATTCAATGACACAAACATACTTATCGGATGCACAAGATTGGTTAAAAACCCTAATTGGACAAGAATAAGCCTAGGGAGGACGAAAATGACCTAATTGATCATCCAATGACACAAACACACCTATTAGATGCACAAGATTGGTTAAAAACCCTAATTGGACAAGAATAAGCCTAGGGAGGACGAAAATGACCTAATTGATCATCCAATGACACAAACACACCGATTGGATGCACAAGATTGGTTAAAAACCCTAATTGGACAAGAATATGCCTAGGGAGGACGAAAATGACCTAAATATTAATTCAATGACACAAACAAACTTATCGGATGCACAAGATTGGTTAAAAACCCTAATTGGACAAGAATAAGCCTAGGGAGGACGAAAATGACCTAATTGATCATCCAATGACACAAACACACCTATTGGATGCACAAGATTGGTTAAAAACCTTAATTGGACAAGAATAAGGCTAGGGAGGACGAAAATAACCTAATTGATCATCCAATGACACAAACACACCTATTGGATGCACAAGATTGGTCTAAAACTCTAATTGGACAAGAATATGCCTAGGGAGGACGAAAATGACCTAAATGTTAATCCAATGACACAAATGAACTTATTGGATGCACAAGATTGGTTAAAAACCCTAATTGGACAAGAATAAGCCTAGGGAGGACGAAAATGACCTAAATGTTAATCCAATGACACAACTCAACTTATTGGATGCACAAGATTGGTTAAAAATCCTAATTGGACAAGAATAAGCCTAGGGATGACGAAAATGACCTAATTGATCATCCAATGACACAAACACACCTATTGGATGCACAAGATTGGTTAAAAACCGTAATTGGACAAGAATAAGCCTAGGGAGGACGAAAATGACCTAATTGATCATCCAATGACACAAACACACCTATTGGATACACAAGATTGGTTAAAAACCCTAATTGGACAAGAATATGCCTAGGGAGGACGTCGAAAATCACCTAAATGTTAATCGAATGACACAAATGAACTTATTGGATGCACAAGATTGGTTAAAAACCATAATTGGACAAGAATAAGCATAGGGAGGACGAAAATGACCTAAATGTTAATCCAATGAAACAACTCAACTTATGGGAAGCACAAGATTGGTTAAAAACCCTAATTGGACAAGAATAAGCCTAGGGAGGACGAAAATGACCTAATTGAGCATCCAATGACACAAACACACCTATTGGATGCACAAGATTGGTTAAAAACCCTAATTGAACAAGAATATGCCTAGGGAGGACGAAAATGACCTAAATATTAATTCAATGACACAAACAAAGTTGTTGGATGCACAAGATTGTTTAAAAACCCTAATTGGACAAGAATAAGCCTATGGAGGACGAAAATGACCTAGTTGATCATCCAATGACACAAACACACCTATTGGATGCACAAGATTGGTTAAAAACCCTAATTGGACAAGAATATGCCTAGGGAGGACGAAAATGACCTAAATGTAAATCCAATGACACATATGAACTTATTGGATGCACAAGATTGGTTAAAAACCCTAATTGGACAAGAATAAGCCTAGGGAGGACGAAAATGACCTAAATGTTAATCCAATGAAACAACTCAACTTAGTGGATGCACAAGATTGGTTAAAAACCCTAATTGGACAAGAATATGCCTAGGGAGGACGAAAATGACCTAAATATTAATTCAATGACACAAACAAAGTTATTGGATGCACAAGATTGGTTAAAAACCCTAATTGGACAAGAATAAGCCTAGGGAGGACGAAAATGACCTAATTGATTATCCAGTGACACAAACACACCTATTGGAAGCACAAGATTGGTAAAAAAAAATCCTAATTGGACAAGAATATGCCTAGGGAGTACGAAAATGACCTAAATGTTAATCCAATGACACAAATGAACTTATTGGATGCACAAGATTGGTTAAAAACCCTAATTGGACAAGAATAAGCCTGGTGAGGACGAAAATGACCTAATTCATCATCAAATGACACAAACACACCTATTGGATGCACAAGATTGGTTAAAAACCTTAATTGGACAAGACTATGCCTAGGGAGGACGAAATGACCTAAATATTAATTCAATGACACAAACAAAATTATTGGATGCACAAGATTGGTTAAAAACCCTAATTGGACAAGAATAAGCCTAGGGAGGACGAAAATGACCTAATTGATCATCCAATGACACAAACACACCTATTGGATGCACAAGATTGGTTAAAGACCCTAATTGGACAAGAATAAGCCTAGGGAGGACGAAAATGACCTAATTGATCATCCAATGACACAAACACACCTATTGGATGCACAAGATTGGTTAAAAACCGTAATTGGACAAGAATAAGCCTAGGGAGGACGAAAATGACCTAATTAATCATCCAATGACACAAACACACATATTGGATGCACAAGATTGGTTTAAAACCCTAGTTGGACAAGAATATGCCTAGGGAGGACGAAAATGACCTAATTGATCATCCAATGACACAAATGAACTTATTGGATGCACAAGATTGGTTAAAAACCCTAATTGGACAAGAATAAGCCTAGGGAGGACGAAAATGACCTAATTGATCATCCAATGACACAAACACACCTATTGGATGCACAAGATTGGTATAAATCCTAATTGGACAAGAATATCCCTTGGGAGGCGAAAATGACCTAAATGTTAATCCAATGACACAAATGAACTTATTGGATGCACAAGATTGGTTAAAAACCCTAATTGGACAAGAATATGCCTAGGAAGGACGAAATGACCTAATTGATCATCCAATGACACAAACACACCTATTGGATGCACAAGATTGGTTAAAAACCCTAATTGGACAAGAATATGCCTAGGGAGGACGAAAATGACCTAATTGATCATCCAATGACACAAACACACCTATTGGATGCACAAGATTGGTTAAGAACCCTAATTGGACAAGAATATGCCTAGGGAGGACGAAAATGATCTAAATATTAATTCAGTGACACAAACAAACTCATTGGATGCACAAGATTGGTTAAAAACCCTAATTGGACATTAATAAGCCTAGGGAGGACGAGAATGACCTAATTGATCATCCAATGACACAAATACACCTGTTGGAAGCACAACATTGGTTAAAAACCCTAATTGGACAAGAATAAGCCTAGGGAGGACGAAAATGACCTAATTGATCATCCAATGACACAAACACACCTATTGGATGCACAAGATTGGTTAAAAACCCTAATTGGACAAGAATATGCCTAGGGAGGACGAAAATGACCTAATTGATCATCCAATGACACAAACACACCTATTGGACGCACAAGATTGGTTAGAAACCCTAATTGGACAAGAATATGCCTAGGGAGGACGAAAATGATCTAAATATTAATTCAGTGACACAAACAAACTCATTGGATGCACAAGATTGGTTAAAAACCCTAATTGGACATTAATAAGCCTAGGGAGGACGAGAATGACCTAATTGATCATCCAATGACACAAATACACCTATTGGAAGCACAAGATTGGTTAAAAACCCTAATTGGACAAGAATAAGCCTAGGGAGGACGAAAATGACCTAATTGATCATCCAATGACACAAACACACCTATTGGATGCACAAGATTGGTTAAAAACCCTAATTAGACAAGAATATACCTAGGGAGGACGAAAATGACCGAAATATTAATTCAATGACATAAACAAACTTATTGGATGCACAAGATTGGTTAAAAACTCTATTTGGACAAGAATAAGCCTAGGGAGGACGAAAATGACCTAATTGATCATCCAATGACACAAACACACCTATTGGATGCACAAGATCAGTGAAAAACCCTAGTTGGGCAAGAATATGCCTAGGGAGGACGAAAATGACCTAATTGATCATTCAATGACACAAATGAACTTATTGGATGCACAAGATTGGTTAAAAACCCTAATTGGACAAGAATAAGCCTAGGGAGGACGAAAATGACCTAAATGTTAATCCAATGACACAACTCAACTTATTGGATGCACAAGATTGGTTAAAAATCCTAATTGGGCAAGAATAAGCCTAGGGAGGACGAAAATGACCTAATTGATCATCCAATGACACAAACACACCTATTGGATGCACAAGATTGGTTAAAAACCCTAATTGGACAAGAATATGCCTAGGGAGAACGAAAATGACCTAAATTGATCATCCATTGACACAAACACACCTATTGGATGCTCAAGATTGGTTAAAAACCCTAATAGGACAAAATATGCCTAGGGAGGACGAAAATGACCTAAATGTTAATCCAATGACACAAATGAACTTATTGGATGCACAAGTTGGTTAAAAACCCCAATTGGACAAGAATAAGCCTAGGGTGGATGAAAATGACCTAATTGATCATCCAATGACACAAACACACCTATTGGATGCACAAGATTGGTTAAAAACCCTAATTGGACAAGAATATGCCTAGGGAGGACGAAAATGACCTAAATATTAATTCAATGACACAAACAAAGTTATTGGATGCACAAGATTGGTTAAAAACCCTACTTGGACAAGAATAAGCCTAGGGAGGACATAAATGACCTAATTGATCATCCAATGACACAAACACACCTATTGGATGCACAAGATTGCTTAAAAACCCTAATTGGACAAGAATATGCCTAGGGAGGACGAAAATGACCTAAATATTAATTCAATGACACAAACAAACTTATCGGATGCACAAGATTGGTTAAAAACCCTAATTGGACAAGAATAAGCCTAGGGAGGACGAAAATGACCTAATTGATCATCCAATGACACAAACACACCTATTGGATGCACAAGATTGGTTAAAAACCCTAATTGGACAAGAATAAGCCTAGGGAGGACGAAAATGACCTAATTGATCATCCAATGACCCAAACACACCTATTGGATGCACAAGATTGGTTAAAAACCGTAATTGGATAAGAATATGCCTAGGGAAAACGAAAATGACCTAATTGATCATCCAATGACACAAATGAACTTATTGGTTGCACAAAATTAGTTAAAAACCCTAATTGGACAAGAATAAGCCTATGGAGGACGAAAATAACCTAATTGATCATCCAATGACACAAACACACCTATTGGATGCACAAGTTTTGTCTAAAACTCTAATTGGACAAGAATATGCCTAGGGAGGACGAAAATGACCTAAATGTTAATCCAATGACACAAATGAACTTATTGGATGCACAAGATTGGTTAAAAACCCTAATTGGACAAGAATAAGCCTAGGGAGGACGAAAATGACCTAAATGTTAATCCAATGACACAACTCAACTTATTGGATGCACAAGATTGGTTAAAAACCCTAATTGGGCAAGATTAAGCCTAGGGAGGACGAAAATGACCTAATTGATCATCCAATGACACAAACATACCTATTGGATGCACAAGATTGGTTAAAAACCCTAATTGGACAAGAATAAGCCTAGGGAGGACGAAAATGACATAAATGTTAATCCAATGACACAACTCAACTTATTGGATGCACAAGATTGGTTAAAAACCCTAATTGGACAAGAATATGCCTAGGGAGGACGAAAATGACCTAATTGATCATCCAATGACACAAACACACCTATTGGATGCACAAGATTGGTTAAAAACCCTAATTGGACAAGAATATGCCTAGGGAGGACGAAAATGACCTAATTGATCTTCCAATGACACAAACACACCTATTGGATGCACAAGATTGGTTAAAAACCCTAATTGGACAAGAATAAGCCTAGGGAGGACGCAAATGACCTAATTGATCATCCAATGACACAAACACACCTATTGGATGCACAAGATTGGTTAAAAACCCTAATTGGACAAGAATATGCCTAGGGAGGACGAAAATGACCTAAATATTAATTCAATGACACAAACAAACTTATTGGATGCATAAGATTGGTTAAAAACCCTAGTTGGACAAGAACATGCCTAGGGAGGACAAAAATGAACTAATTGATCATCCAATGACACAAATGAACTTATTGGATGCACAAGATTGGTTAAAAACCCTAATTGGACAAGAATAAGCCTAGGGAGGACGAAAATGACCTAATTGATCATCCAATGACACAAACACACCTATTGGATGCACAAGATTGGTTAAAAACCCTAGTTGGACAAGAATATGCCTAGGGAGGACGAAAATGACCTAATTGATCATCCAATGACACAAATGAACTTATTGGATGCACAAGATTGGTAAAAAACCCTAATTGGACAAGAATAAGCCTAAGGAGGACGAAAATGACCTAATTGATCATCCAATGACACAAACACACCTATTGGATGCAAAAGATTGGTTAAAAACCCTAATTGGACAAGAATAAGCCTAGGGAGGACGAAAATGACCTAATTGATCATCCAATGACACAAACACACCTATTGGATACACAAGATTGGTTAAAAACCCTAATTGGACAAGAATATGCCTAGGGAGGACGAAAAAGACCTAAATGTTAATCCTATGACACAAATGAACTTATTGGATGCACAAGATTGGTTAAAAACCCTAATTGGACAAGAATAAGCCTAGGGAGGACGAAAATGACCTAATTGATCATCCAATGCCACAAACACACCTATTGGATGCACAAGATTGGTTAAAAACCCTAATTGGACAAGAATAAGCCTAGGGAGAACGAAAATGACCTAATTGATCATCCAATGACACAAACACACCTATTGGATACACAAGATTGGTTAAAAACCCTAATTGGACAATATGCCTAGGGAGGACCAATATGACCTAAATGTTAATCCAATGACACAAATGAACTTATTGGATGCACAAGATTGGTTAAAGTTAAAAACCCTACTTGGACAAGAATATGCCTAGGGAGGACGTCGAAAATCACCTAAATGTTAATCGAATGACACAAATGAACTTATTGGATGCACAAGATTGGTTAAAAACCATAATTGGACAAGAATAAGCATAGGGAGGACGAAAATGACCTAAATGTTAATCCAATGAAACAACTCAACTTATGGGAAGCACAAGATTGGTTAAAAACCCTAATTGGACAAGAATAAGCCTAGGGAGGACGAAAATGACCTAATTGAGCATCCAATGACACAAACACACCTATTGGATGCACAAGATTGGTTAAAAACCCTAATTGAACAAGAATATGCCTAGGGAGGACGAAAATAACCTAAATATTAATTCAATGACACAAACAAAGTTGTTGGATGCACAAGATTGTTTAAAAACCCTAATTGGACAAGAATAAGCCTATGGAGGACGAAAATGACCTAGTTGATCATCCAATGACACAAACACACCTATTGGATGCACAAGATTGGTTAAAAACCCTAATTGGACAAGAATATGCCTAGGGAGGACGAAAATGACCTAAATGTAAATCCAATGACACATATGAACTTATTGGATGCACAAGATTGGTTAAAAACCCTAATTGGACAAGAATAAGCCTAGGGAGGACGAAAATGACCTAAATGTTAATCCAATGAAACAACTCAACTTAGTGGATGCACAAGATTGGTTAAAAACCCTAATTGGACAAGAATATGCCTAGGGAGGACGAAAATGACCTAAATATTAATTCAATGACACAAACAAAGTTATTGGATGCACAAGATTGGATAAAAACCCTAATTGGACAAGAATAAGCCTAGGGAGGATGAAAATGACCTAATTGATTATCCAGTGACACAAACACACCTATTGGAAGCACAAGATTGGTAAAAAAAAATCCTAATTGGACAAGAATATGCCTAGGGAGTACGAAAATGACCTAAATGTTAATCCAATGACACAAATGAACTTATTGGATGCACAAGATTGGTTAAAAACCCTAATTGGACAAGAATAAGCCTGGTGAGGACGAAAATGACCTAATTCATCATCAAATGACACAAACACACCTATTGGATGCACAAGATTGGTTAAAAACCTTAATTGGACAAGACTATGCCTAGGGAGGACGAAATGACCTAAATATTAATTCAATGACACAAACAAAATTATTGGATGCACAAGATTGGTTAAAAACCCTAATTGGACAAGAATAAGCCTAGGGAGGACGAAAATGACCTAATTGATCATCCAATGACACAAACACACCTATTGGATGCACAAGATTGGTTAAAGACCCTAATTGGACAAGAATAAGCCTAGGGAGGACGAAAATGACCTAATTGATCATCCAATGACACAAACACACCTATTGGATACACAAGATTGGTTAAAAACCCTAATTGGACAAGAATATGCCTAGGGAGGACGAAAATGACCTAAATATTAATTCAATGACACAAACAAAATTATTGGATGCACAAGATTGGTTAAAAACCCTAATTGGACAAGAATAAGCCTAGGGAGGACGAAAATGACCTAATTGATCATCCAATGACACAAACACACCTATTGGATGCACAAGATTGGTTAAAAACCCTAATTGGACAAGAATATGCCTAGGGAGGACGAAAATGACCTAAATATTAATTCAATGACACAAACAAAGTTATTGGATGCACAAGATTGATTAAAAACCCTAATTTGACAAGAATAAGTCTAGGTAGGACGAAAATGACCTAATTGATCATCCAATGACACAAACACACCTATTGGATGCACAAGATTGGTTAAAAACCCTAATTGGACATGAATAAGCCTAGGGACGACGAAAACGACCTAATTGATCATCCATTGACACAAACACACCTATTGGATGAACAAGATTGGTTAAAAACCCTAATTGGACAAGAATAAGCCTAGGGAGGACGAAAATGACCTAATTGATCATCCAATGACACAAACACACCTATTGGATGCACAAGATTGGTTAAAAACCCTAATTGGACAAGAATATGCCTAGGGAGGACGAAAATGACCTAAATATTAATTCAATGACACAAACAAAGTTATTGGATGCACAAGATTGGTTAAAAACCCTAATTGGACAAGAATAAGCCTAGGGAGGACGAAAATGACCTAATTGATCATCCAATGACACAAACACACCTATTGGATGCACAAGATTGGTTAAAAACCCTAATTGGACAAGAATATGCCTAGGGAGGACGAAAATGACCTAAATATTAATTCAATGACACAAACAAAGTTATTGGATGCACAAGATTGGTGAAAAACCCTAATTGGACAAGAATAAGCCTAGGGGGAACGAAAATGACCTAATTGATCATCCAATGACACAAACACACCTATTGGATGCACAAGATTGGTTAAAAACCCTAATTGGACAAGAATATGCCTAGGGAGGACGAAAATGACCTAAATATTAATTCAATGACACAAACAAAGTTATTGGATGCACAAGATTGGTTAAAAACCCTAATTGGACAAGAATAAGCCTAGGGAGGACGAAAATGACCTAATTGATCATCCAATGACACAAACACACCTATTGGATGCACAAGATTGGTTAAAAACCCTAATTGGACAAGAATATGCCTAGGGAGGACGAAAATGACCTAAATATTAATTCAATGACACAAACCAAGTTATTGGATGCACAAGATTGGTTAAAAACCCTAATTGGACAAGAATAAGTCTAGGGAGCACGAAAATGACCTAATTGATCATCCAATAACACAAATGAACTTATTGGATGCACAAGATTGGTTAAAAACCCTAATTGGACAAGAATAAGCCTAGTGAGGATGAAAATGACCTAATGGATCATCCAATGACACAAACACACCTATTGGAAGCACAAGATTGGTTAAAAACCCTAGTTGGACAAGAATTTGCCTAGGGAGGACGAAAAAGACCTAATTGATCATCCAATGACACAAATGAACTTATTGGATGCCCAAGATTGGTTAAAAACCCTAATTGGACAAGAATAAGCCTAGGGAGGACGAAAATGACCTAATTGATCATCCAATGACACAAACACACCTATTGGATGCACAAGATTGGTTAAAAACTCTAATTGGACAAGAATATGCCGAAGGATAACTAAAATGACCTAAATTGATCATCCAGTGACACAAAAACACCTATTGGATGCACAAGATTGGTAAAAAACCCTAATTGGAAAAGAATATTCCTAGGGAGGACGAAAATGACCTAATTGATCATCCAATGACACAAACACACCTATTGGATGCACAAGATTGGTTAAAAACCCTAATTGGAAAAGAATATGCCTAGGGAGGACGAAAATGACATAATTGATCATCCAATGACACAAACACACCTATTGGATGCACAAGATTGGTTAAAAACCCTAATTGGACAAGAATAAGCCTAGGGAGGACGAAAATGACCTAATTGATCATCCAATGACACAAACACACCTATTGGATGCACAAGATTGGTTAAAAACCCTAATTGGACAAGAATATGCCTAGGGAGGACGAAAATGACCTAAATATTAATTCAATGACACAAACAAACTTATCGGATGCACAAGATTGGTTAAAAACCCTAATTGGACAAGAATAAGCCTACGGAGGACGAAAATGACCTAATTGATAATCCAAAGACACAAACACACCTAATGGATGCACAAGATTGGTTAAAAACCCTAATTGGACAAGAATAAGCCTAGGGAGGACGAAAATGACCTAATTGATCATCCAATGACACAAACACACCTATTGGATGCACAAGATTGGTTAAAAACCCTAATTGGACAAGAATATGCCTAGGGAGGACGAAAATGACCTAAATGTTAATCCAATGACACAACTCAACCTATTGGATGCACAAGATTGGTTAAAAACCCTAATTGGACAAGAATAAGCCTAGGGAGGACGATAAATGACCTAATTGATCATCCAATGACACAAACACACCTATTGGATGCACAAGATTGGTTAAAAACCCTAATTGGACAAGAATAAGCCTAGGGAGGACGAAAATGACCTAATTGATCATCCAATGACACAAACACACCTATTGGATGCACAAGATTGGTTAAAAACCCTAATTGGACAAGAATAAGCCTAGGGAGGACGAAAATGACCTAATTGATCATCCAATGACACAAACACACCTATTGGATGCACAAGATTGGTTAAAAACCCTAATTGGACAAGAATAAGCCTAGGGAGGACGAAAATGACCTAATTGATCATCCAATGACACAAACACACCTATTGGATGCACAAGATTGGTTTAAAACCCTAGTTGATCAAGAATATGCCTAGGAAGGACGAAAATGACCTAATTGATCATCCAATGACACAAATGAACTTATTGGATGCACAAGATTGGTTAAAAACCCTAATTGGACAAGAATAAGCCTAGGGAGGACGAAAATGACCTAATTGATCATCCAATGACACAAACACACCTATTGGATGCACAAGATTGGTTAAAAACCCTAATTGGACAAGAATAAGCCTAGGGAGGACGAAAATGACCTAATTGATCATCCAATGACACAAACACACCTATTGGATGCACAAGATTGGTTAAAAACCCTAATTGGACAAGAATATGCCTAGGGAGGACGAAAATGACCTAAATATTAATTCAATGACACAAACAAACTTATCGGATGCACAAGATTGGTTAAAAACCCTAATTGGACAAGAATAAGCCTACGGAGGATGAAAATGACCTAATTGATCATCCAAAGACACAAACACACCTATTGGATGCACAAGATTGTTTAAAAACCCTAATTGGACAAGAATAAGCCTAGGGAGGGCGAAAATGACCTAATTGATCATCCAATGACACAAACACACCTATTGGATGCACAAGATTGGTTAAAAACCCTAATTGGACAAGAATAAGCCTAGGGAGGACGAAAATGACCTAATTGATCATCCAATGACACAAACACACCTATTGGATGCACAAGATTGGTTAAAAACCCTAATTGGACAAGAATATGCCTAGGGAGGACGAAAATGACCTAAATATTAATTCAATGACACAAACAAAGTTATTCGATGCACAAGATTGGTTAAAAACCCTAATTGGACAAGAATAAGCCTAGGGAGGACGTAAGTGACCTAATTGATCATCCAATGACACAAACACACCTATTGGATGCACAAGATTGGTTAAAAACCTTAATTGGACAAGAATATGCCTAGGGAGGACGAAAATGACCTAAATATTAATTCAATGACACAAACAAACTTATCGGATGCACAAGATTGGTTAAAAACCCTAATTGGACAAGAATAAGCCTAGGGAGGACGAAAATGACCTAATTGATCATCCAATGACACAAACACACCTATTGGATGCACAAGATTGGTTAAAAACCCTAATTGGACAAGAATATGCCTAGGGAGGACGAAAATGACCTAAATATTAATTCAATGACGCAAACAAACTTATCGTATGCACAAGATTGGTTAAAAATCCTAATTGGACAAGAATAAGCCTAGGGAGGACGAAAATGACCTAATTGATCATCCAATGACACAAACACACCTATTGGATGCACAAGATTGGTTAAAAACCCTAATTGGACAAGAATATGCCTAGGGAGGACGAAAATGACCTAAATATTAATTCAATGACACAAACAAACTTATCGGATGCACAACATTGGTTAAAAACCCTAATTGGACAAGAATAAGCTTTGGGAGGACGAAAATGACCTAATTGATCATCCAATGACACAAACACACCTATTAGATGCACAAGATTGGTTAAAAACCCTAATTGGACAAGAATAAGCCTAGGGAGGACGAAAATGACCTAATTGATCATCCAATGACACAAACACACCTATTGGATGCACAAGATTGGTTAAAAACCCTAATTGGACAAGAATATGCCTAGGGAGGACGAAAATGACCTAAATATTAATTCAATGACATAAACAAAGTTATTGGATGCACAAGATTGGTTAAAAACCCTAATTGGACAAGAATAAGCCTAGGGAGGACGTAAATGACCTAATTGATCATCCAATGACACAAACACACCTATTGGATGCACAAGATTGGTTAAAAACCCTAATTGGACAAGAATATGCCTAGGGAGGACGAAAATGACCTAAATATTAATTCAATGACACAAACAAACTAATCGGTTGCACAAGATTGGTTAAAAACCCTAATTGGACAAGAATAAGCCTAGGGAGGACGAAAATGACCTAATTGATCATCCAATGACACAAACACACCTATTGGATGCACAAGATTGGTTAAAAACCCTAATTGGATAAGAATAAGCCTAGGGAGAACGAAAATGACCTAAATGTTAATCCTATGATACAACGCAACTTATTGGATGCACAAGATTGGTTAAAAACCCTAATTGGACAAGAATAAGCCTAGGGAGGACGAAAATGACCTAATTGATCATCCAATGACACAAACACACCTATTGGATGCACAAGATTGGTTAAAAACCCAAATTGGACAAGAATATGCCTAGGAAGGACGAAAATGACCTAATTGATCATCCAATGACACAAATGAACTTATTGGATGCACAAGATTAGTTAAAAACCCTAATTGGACAAGAATAAGCCTAGGGAGGACGAAAATGACCTAATTGATCATCCAATGACACAAACACACCTATTGGATGCCCAAGATCGGTTAAAAACCCTAATTGGACAAGAATAAGTCAAGGGAGGACGAAAATGACCTAATTGATCATCCAATGACACAAACACACCTATTGGATGCACAAGATTGGTTAAAAACCCTAATTGGACAAGAATAAGCCTAGGGAGGACGAAAATGACCTAATTGATCATCCAATGACACAAACACACCTATTGGATGCACAAGATTGGTTAAAAACCCAAATTGGACAAGAATAAGCATAGAAAGGACGAAAATGACCTAATTGATCATCCAATGACACAAACACACCAATTGGATGCACAAGATTGGTTAAAAACCCTAATTGGACAAGAATATGCCTAGGGAGGACGAAAATGACCTAAATGTTAATCGAATGACACAAATGAACTTATTGGATGCACAAGATTGGTTAAAAACCCTAATTGAACAAGAATAAGCTTAGGGAGGACGAAAAAGACCTAAATGCTAATCCAATGACACAACTCAACCTATTGGATGCTCAAGATTGCTTAAAAACTCTAATTGGGCAAGAATAAGCCTAGGGAGGACGAAAATGACCTAATTGATCATCCAATGACACAAACACACCTATTGGATGCACAAGATTGGTTAAAAACCCTAATTGGACAAGAATATGCCTAGGGAGGACGAAAATGACCTAATTGATCATCCAATGACACAAACACACCTATTGGATGCACAGGATTGGTTAAAAACCCTAATTGGACAAGAATAAGCATAAAAAGGACGAAAATGACCTAATTGATCATCCAATGACACAAACACACCTATTGGATGCACAAGATTGGTTAAAAACCCTAATTAGACTAGAATACGCCTAGGGAGGACGAAAATGACCTAAATGTTAATCCAATGACACAAATGAACTTATTGGATGCACAAGATTGGTTAAAAACCCTAATTGGACAAGAATAAGCCTAGGGAGGACGAAAATGACCTAATTGATCATCCAATGACACAAACAAAACTATTGGATGCACAAGATTGGTTAAAAACCCTAATTGGACAAGAATATGCCTAGGGAGTACGAAAATGACCTAATTGATCATCCAATGACACAAATGAACTTATTGGATGCACAAGATTAGTTAAAAACCCTAATTGGACAAGAATAAGCCTAGGGAGGACGAAAATAACCTAATTGATCATCCAATGACACAAACACACCTATTGGATGCACAAGATTGGTCTAAAACTCTAATTGGACAAGAATATGCCTACGGAGAACGAAAATGACCTAAATGTTAATCCAATGACACAAATGAACTTATTGGATGCACAAGATTGGTTAAAAACCCTAATTGGACAAGAATAAGCCTAGGGAGGACGAAAATGACCTAATTGATCATCCAATGACACAAACAAACGTATTGGATGCACTAGATTGGTTAAAAACCCTAATTGCACAAGAATGTGCCTAGGGAGGACGAAAATGACCTAATTGATCATCCAATGACACAAACAGACCTATTGGATTCACAAGATTGGTTAAAAATCCTAATTGGACAAGAATATGCCTAGGGAGGACGAAAATGACCTAATTGATCATCCAATGACACAAATGAACTTATTGGATGCACAAGATTGGTTAAAAACCCTAATTGGACAAGAATAAGCCTAGGGATGACGAAAATGACCTAATTGATCATCCAATGACACAAATGAACTTATTGCATGCACAAGATTGGTTAAAAACCCTAATTGGACAAGAATAAGCCTAGGGAGGACGAAAATGACCTAATTGATCATCCAATGACACAAACACACCTATTGGATGCACAAGATTGGTTAAAAACCCTAATTGGACAAGAATAAGCCTAGTGAGGACGAAAATGACCTAATTGATCATCATATGACACAAACACACCTATTGGATGCACAAGATTGGTTAAAAACCCTAATTGGACAAGAATATGCCTAGGGAGGACGAAAATGACCTAAATATAAATTCAACGACACAAACAAAGTTATTGGATGCACAAGATTGGTTAAAAACCCTAATTGGACAAGAATAAGCCTAGGGAGGACGAAAATGACCTAATTGATCATCCAATGACACAAACACACCTATTGGATGCACAAGATTGGTTAAAAACCCTAATTGGACAAGAATATGCCTAGGGAGGACGAAAATGACCTAAATATTAATTCAATGACACAATCAAAGTTATTGGATGCACAAGATTGGTTCAAAACCCTAATTGGACAAGAATAAGCTTAGGGAGGACGAAAATGACCTACTTGATCATCCAATGACACAAACACACCTATTGGATGCACAAGATTGGTTAAAAACCCTAATTGGACAAGAATAAGCCTAGGGAGGACGAAAATGACCTAATTGATCATCCAATGACACAAACACACCTATTGGATGCACAAGATTGGTTAAAAACCCTAATTGGACAAGAATATGCCTAGGGAGGACGAAAATGACCTAAATATTAATTCAATGACACAAACAAAGTGATTGGATGCACAAGATTGGTTAAAAACCCTAATTGGACAAGAATAAGCCTAGGGAGGACGAAAATGACCTAATTGATCATCCAATGACACAAACACACCTATTGGATGCACAAGATTGGTTAAAAACCCTAATTTGAAAAGAATATGCCTAGGGAGGACGAAAATGACCTAATTGATCATCCAATGACACAAACACACCTATTGGATGCACAAGATTGGTTAAAAACCCTAATTGGACAAGAATAAGCCTAGGGAGGACGAAAATGACCTCAATGTTAATCCAATGACACAACTCAACTTATTGGATGCACAAGATTGGTTAAAAACCCTAATTGGGCAAGAATAAGCCTAGGGAGGACGAAAATGACCTAATTGATCATCCAATGACACAAACACACCTATTGGATGCACAAGATTGGGTAAAAACCCTAATTGGCCAAGAATAAGCCTAGGGAGGACGAAAATGACCTAAATGTTAATCCAATGACAAAACTGAACTTATTGGATGCACAAGATTTGTTAAAAACCCTAATTGGACAAGAATAAGCCTAGGGAGGACGAAAATGACCTAATTGATCATCCAATGACACAAACACACCTATTGGATGCACAAGATTGGTTAAAAATCCTAATTGGACAAGAATATGCCTAGGGAGGACGAAAATGACCTAATTGATCATCCAATGACACAAATGAACTTATTGGATGCACAAGATTGGTTAAAAACCCTAGTTGGACAAAAATAAGCCTATGGAGGACGAAAATGACCTAATTGATCATCCAATGACACAAACACACCTATTGGATGCACAAGATTGGTTAAAAACCCTAATTGGTCAAGTATATGCCTAAGGAGGACGAAAATGACCTAATTGATCATCCAATGACACAAACACACCTATTGGATGCACAAGATTGGTTAAAAACCCTAATTGGACAAGAATTTGCCTAGGGAGGACGAAAATGACCTAATTGATGATCCAATGACACAAACACACCTATTGGATGCACAAGATTGGTTAAAAACCCTAATTGGACAAGAATAAGCCTAGGGAGGACGAAAATGACCTAATTGATCATCCAATGACACAAACACACCTATTGGATGCACAAGATTGGTTAAAAACCCTAATTGGACAAGAATATGCCTAGGGAGGACGAAAATGACCTAAATATTAATTCAATGACACAATCAAAGTTATTGGATGCACAAGATTGGTTAAAAACCCTAATTGGACAAGAATAAGCCCAGGGAGGACGAAAATGACCTAATTGATCATCCAATGACACAAACACACCTATTGGATGCACAAGATTGGTTAAAAACCCTAACTGGACAAGAATATGCCTAGGGAGGACGAAAATGACCTAAATGTTAATCCAATGACACAAATGAACTTATTGGATGCACAAGATTGGTTAAAAACCCTAATTGATCATCCAATGAAAAAAACACACCTATTGGATGCACAAGATTGGTTAAAAACCCTAATTGGACAAGAATAAGCCTAGGGAGGACGAAAATGACCTAAATGTCAATCCAATGACACAACTCAACTTATTGGATGCACAAGATTGGTTAAAAATCCTAATTGGACAAGAATAAGCCTATGGAGGACGCAAATGACCTAATTGATCATCCAATGACACAAACACACCTATTGGATGCACAAGATTGGTTAAAAACCCTAATTGGACAAGAATATGCGTAGGGAGGAGGAAAATAACCTAAATATTAATTCAATGACACAAACAAAGTTATTGGATGCACAAGATTGGTTAAAAACCCTAATTGGACAAGAATAAGCCTAGGGAGGACGAAAATGACCTAATTGATCATCCAATGACACAAACACACCTATTGGATGCACAAGATTGGTTAAAAACCCTAATTGGACAAGAATATGCCTAGGGAGGACGAAAATGACCTCATTGATCATCCAATGACACAAATGAACTTATTGGATGCACAAGATTAGTTAAAAACCATAATTGGACAGGAATAAGCCTAAGGAGGACGAAAATAACCTAATTGATCATCCAATGACACAAATACAGCTATTGGATGCATAAGATTGGTTAAAAACCCTAATTGGACAAGAATATGCCTAGGGAGGACGAAAATGACCTAAATGTTAATCCAATGACACAAATGAACTTATTGGATGCACAAGATTGGTTAAAAACCCTAATTGGACAAGAATAAGCCTAGGGAGGACGAAAATGACCTAATTGATCATCCAATGACACAAACACACCTATTGGATGCACAAGATTGGTTAAAAACCCTAATTGGAAAAGAATATACCTAGGGAGGAGGAAAATGACCTAAATATTAATTCAATGACACAAACAAAGTTATTGGATGCACAAGATTGGTTAAAAACCGTAATTGGACAAGAATAAGCCTAGGGAGGACGAAAATGACCTAATTGATCATCCAATGACACAAACACACCTATTGGATGCACAAGATTGGTTTAAAACCCTAATTGGACAAGAATACGTCTAGGGAGGACGAAAATGACCTAAATATGAATTCAATGACACAAACAAACTTATTGGATGCACAAGATTGGTTAAAAACCCTAATTGGACAAGAATAAGCCTAGGGAGGACGAAAATGACCTAAATGTTAATCCAATGACACAAACTCACCTATTGGATGCACAAGATTGGTTAAAAACCCTAATTGGACAAGAATAAGCCGAGGGAGGACGAAAATAACCTAATTGATCATCCAATGACACAAACACACCTATTGGATGCACAAGATTGGTTAAAAACCCTAAGCTTAGGGAGGACGAAAATGACCTAATTGATCATCCAAAGACACAAACACACCTATTGGATGCACAAGATTGGTTAAAAACCCTAGTTGGACAAGAATATGCCTAGGGAGGACGAAAATGACCTAACTGATCATCCAATGACACAAATGAACTTATTGGATGCACAAGATTGGTTAAAAACCCTAATTGGACCAGAATAAGCCTAAGGAGGACGAAAATGACCTAATTGATCATCCAATGACACAAACACACCTATTGGATGCACAAGATTGGTTAAAAACCCTAATTGGACAAGAATAAGCCTAGGGAGGACGAAAATGACCTAATTGATCATCCAATGACACAAACACACCTATTGGATGCACAAGATTGGTTAAAAACCCTAATTGGACAAGAATATGCCTAGGGAGGACGAAAATGACCTAAATATTAATTCAATGACACAAAGAAAGTTATTGGATGCACAAGATTGGTTAAAAACCCTAATTGGACAAGAATAAGCCTAGGGAGGACGAAAATGACCTAATTGATCATCCAATGACACAAACACACCTATTGGATGCACAAGATTGGTCAAAAAAAACCCTAATTGGACAAGAATATGCCTAGGGAGGACGAAAGTGACCTAAATAGTAATTCAATGAAACAAACAAACTTATTGGATGCACAAGATTGGTTAAAAACCCTAATTGGACAAGAATAAGCCTAGGGAGGACGAAAATGACCTAATTGATCATCAAATGACACAAACACACCTATTGGATGCACAAGATTGGTTAAAAACCCAAATTGGACAAGAATATGCCTAGGGATGACGATAATGACCTAAATATTAATTCAATGACACAAACAAAGTTATTGGATGCACAAGATTGGTTAAAAACCCTAATTGGACAAGAATAAGCCTAGGGAGGACGAAAATGACTTAATTGATCATCCAAAGACACAAACACACCTATTGGATGCACAAGATTGATTAAAACCCCTAATTGGACAAGAATAAGCCTAGGGAGGACGAAAATGACCTCATTGATCATCCAATGACACAAACACACCTATTGGATACACAAGATTGGTTAAAAACCCTAATTGGACAAGAATAAGCATAGGGAGGACGAAAATGACCTAATTGATCATCCAATGACACAAACACACCTATTGGATGCACAAGATTGGTTAAAAACCCTAATTGGACAAGAATAAGCCTAGGGAGGACGAAAATGACCTCATTGATCATCCAATGACACAAACACACCTATTGGATACACAAGATTGGTTAAAAACCCTAATTGGACAAGAATATGCATAGGGAGGGCGAAAACGACCTAAATGTTAATCCAATGACACAAATGAACTTATTGGATGCACAAGATTGGTTAAAAACCCTAATTGGACAAGAATAAGCCTAGGGAGGACGAAAATGACCTAATTGATCATCCAATGCCACAAACACACCTATTGGATTCACAAGATTGGTTAAAAACCCTAATTGGACAAGAATAAGCCAAGGGAGAACGAAAATGACCTAATTGATCATCCAATGACACAAACACACTTATTGGATGCACAAGATTGGTTAAAAACCCTAATTGGACAAGAATATTCCTCGGGAGGACGAAAATGACCTAAATGTAAATCCAATGACACAAATGAACTTATTGGATGCACAAGAATGGTTAAACACCCTAATTGGACAAGAATAAGCCTAGGGAGGATGAAAATGACCTAAATGTTAATCCAATGACACAACTCAACTTATTGGATGCACAAGATTGGTTAAAAACCCTACTTGGACAAGAATAAGCCTTGGGAGGACGAAAATGACCTAATTGATCATCCAATGACACAAACACACCTATTGGATGCACAAGATTGGTTAAAAACACTAATTGGACAAGAATAAGCCTAGGAAGAACGAAAATGACCTAATTGATCATCCAATGCCACAAACCCACCTATTGGATGCACAAGATTGGTTAAAAACCCTAATTGGACAAGAATAAGCCTAGGGAGAACGAAAATGACCTAATTGATCATCCAATGACACAAAGACACCTATTGGATGAACAAGATTGGTTAAAAACCCTAATTGGACAAGAATATTCCTAGGGAGGACGAAAATGACCTAAATGTAAATCCAATGACACAAATGAACTTATTGGATGCACAAGATTGGTTAAAAACCCTAATTGGACAAGAATAAGCCTAGGGAGGACGAAAATGACTTAATTGATTATCCAATGACACAAACACACCTATTGGAAGCACAAGATTGGTAAAAAAAAATCCTACTTGGACAAGAATATGCCTAGGGAGTACGAAAATGACCTAAATGTTAATCCAATGACACAAATGAACTTATTGGATGCACAAGATTGGTTAAAAACCCTAATTGGACAAGAATAAGCCTAGGGAGGACGAAAATGACCTAATTGATCATCAAATGACACAAACACACCTATTGGATGCACAAGATTGGTTAAAAACCCTAATTGGACAAGAATATGCCTAGGGAGGACGAAATGACCTAAATATTAATTCAATGACACAAACAAAATTATTGGATGCACAAGATTGGTTAAAAACCCTAATTGGACAAGAATAAGCCTAGGGAGGACGAAAATGACCTAATTGATCATCCAATGACACAAACACACCTATTGGATGCACAAGATTGGTTAAAGACCCTAATTGGACAAGAATAAGCCTAGGGAGGACGAAAATGACCTAATTGATCATCCAATGACACAAACACACCTATTGGATGCACAAGATTGGTTAAAAACCCTAGTTGGACAAGAATATGCCTAGGGAGGACAAAAATGACCTAATTGATCATCCAATGGCACAAACAAACTTATTGGATGCACAAGATTGGTTAAAAACCCTAATTGGACAAGAATAAGCCTAGGGAGGACGAAAATGACCTAATTGATCATCCAATGACACAAACACACCTATTGGATGCACAAGATTGGTTAAAAACCCTAATTGGACAAGAATAAGCCTAGGGAGGACAACAATGACCTAATTGATCATCCAATGACACAAACACACCTATTGGATGCACAAGAATGGTTAAAAACCCTAATTGGACAAGAATAAGCCTAGGGAGGACGAAAATGACCTAATTGATCATCCAATGACACAAACACACCTATTGGATGCACAAGATTGGTTAAAAACCCTAATTGGACAAGAATAAGCCTAGGGAGGACGAAAATGACCTAATTGATCATCCAATGACACAAACACACCTATTGGATGCACAAGATTGGTTAAAAACCCTAATTGGACAAGAATATGCCTAGGGAGGACGAAAATGACCTAAATGTTAATCCAATGACACAACTCAACCTATTGGATGCACAAGATTGGTTAAAAACCCTAATTGGACAAGAATAAGCCTAGGGAGGACGATAAATGACCTAATTGATCATCCAATGACACAAACACACCTATTGGATGCACAAGATTGGTTAAAAACCCTAATTGGACAAGAATAAGCCTAGGGAGGACGAAAATGACCTAATTGATCATCCAATGACACAAACACACCTATTGGATGCACAAGATTGGTTAAAAACCCTAATTGGACAAGAATAAGCCTAGGGAGGACGAAAATGACCTAATTGATCATCCAATGACACAAACACACCTATTGGATGCACAAGATTGGTTAAAAACCCTAATTGGACAAGAATAAGCCTAGGGAGGACGAAAATGACCTAATTGATCATCCAATGACACAAACACACCTATTGGATGCACAAGATTGGTTTAAAACCCTAGTTGATCAAGAATATGCCTAGGAAGGACGAAAATGACCTAATTGATCATCCAATGACACAAATGAACTTATTGGATGCACAAGATTGGTTAAAAACCCTAATTGGACAAGAATAAGCCTAGGGAGGACGAAAATGACCTAATTGATCATCCAATGACACAAACACACCTATTGGATGCACAAGATTGGTTAAAAACCCTAATTGGACAAGAATAAGCCTAGGGAGGACGAAAATGACCTAATTGATCATCCAATGACACAAACACACCTATTGGATGCACAAGATTGGTTAAAAACCCTAATTGGACAAGAATAAGCCTAGGGAGGACGAAAATGACCTAATTGATCATCCAATGACACAAACACATCTATTGGAAGCACAAGATTGGTTAGAAACCCTAGTTGGACAAGAATATGCCTAGGGAGGACGAAAATGACCTAATTGATCATCCAATGACACAAATGAACTTATTGGATGCACAAGATTGCTTAAAAACCCTAATTGGACAAAAATAAGCATAGAAAGGACGAAAATGACCTAATTGATCATCCAATGACACAAACACACCTATTGGATGCACAAGATTGGTTAAAAACCCTAATTGGACAAGAATAAGCCTAGGGAGGACGAAAATGACCTAATTGATCATCCAATGACACAAACACACCTATTGGATGCACAAGATTGGTTAAAAACCCTAATTGGACAAGAATAAGCCTAGGGAGGACGAAAATGACCTAATTGATCATCCAATGACACAAACACACCTATTGGATGCACAAGATTGGTTAAAAACCCTAATTGGACAAGAATATGCCAAGGGAGGACGAAAATGACCTAAATATTAATTCAATGACATAAAGAAACTTTTTGGATGCACAAGATTGGTTAAAAACCCTAATTGGACCAGAATAAGCCTAGGGAGGACGAAAATGACCTAATTGATCATCCAATGACATAAACAAAGTTATTGGATGCACAAGATTGGTTAAAAACCCTAATTGGACAAGAATAAGCCTAGGGAGGAAGAAAATGACCTAATTGATCATCCAATGACACAAACACACCTATTGGATGCACAAGATTGGTTAAAAACCCTAATTGGACAAGAATAAGCCTAGGGAGGACGAAAATGACCTAATTGATCATCCAATGACACAAACACACCTATTGGATGCACAAGATTGGTTAAAAACCCTAATTGGACAAGAATATGCCTAGGGAGGATGAAAATGACCTAATTGATCATCCAATGAACCAAACACACCTATTGGATGCACAAGATTGGTTAAAAACCCGAATTTGGACAAGAATATGCCTAGGGAGGACGAAAATGACCTAATTGATCATCCAATGACACAAACACACCTATTGGATGCACAAGATTGGTTAAAAACCCTAATTGGACAAGAATAAGCCTAGGGAGGACGAAAATGACCTAATTGATCATCCAATGACACAAACACACCTATTGGATGCACAAGATTGGTTAAAAACCCTAATTGGACAAGAATATGCCTAGGGAGGACGAAAATGACCTAAATGTTAATCTAATGACACAAATGAACTTATTAAATGTACAAGATTGGTTAAAAACCCTAATTGGACAAGAATAAGCCTAGGGAGGACGAAAATGACCTAAATGTTAATCCAATGACACAACTCAACTTATTGGATGCACAAGATTGGTTAAAAACCCTAATTGGACAAGAATAAGCCTATGGAGGACGAAAATGACCTAATTGATTATCCAATGACACAAACATACCTATTGGATGCACAAGATTGGTTAAAAACCCTAATTGGACAAGAATAAGCCTAGGGAGGACGAAAATGACCTAATTGATCATCCAATGACACAAACACACCTATTGGATGCACAAGATTGGTTAAAAACCCTAATTGGACAAGAATATGCCTAGGGAGGACGAAAATGACCTAATTGATCATCCAATGACACAAACACACCTATTGGATGCAGAAGATTGGTTAAAAACCCTAATTGGACAATAATATGCGTAGGGAGGACGAAAATGACCTAAATATTAATTCAATGACACAAACAAACTTATTGGATTCACAAGATTGGTTAAAAACCCTAATTGGGCAAGAATAGGCCTAGGGAGGACGAAAATGACCTAATTGATCATCCAATGACACAAACACACCTATTGGATGCACAAGATTGGTTAAAAACCCTAATTGGACAAGAATAAGCCTAGGGAGGACGAAAATGACCTAATTGATCATCCAATGACACAAACACACCTATTGGATGCACAAGATTGGTTAAAAACCCTAATTGGACAAGAATATGCCTAGGGAGGACGAAAATGACCTAATTGATCATCCAATGTCACAAACACACCTATTGGATGCACAAGATTCGTTTAAAACCCTAATTGGACAAGAATATGCATTGGGAAGACGAAAATGACCTAATTGATCATCCAATGACACAAACACACCTATTGGATGCACAAGATTGGTTAAAAACCCTAATTGGACAAGAATATGCCTAGGGAGGACGAAAATGACCTAAATATTAATTCAATGACACAAACAAAATTATTGGATGCACAAGATTGGTTAAAAACCCTAATTGGACAAGAATAAGCCTAGGGAGGACGAAAATGACCTAATTGATCATCCAATGACACAAAAACACCTATTGGATGCACAAGATTGGTTAAAAACCCTAATTGGACAAGAATATGCCTAGGGAGGACGAAAATGACCTAATTGATCATCCAATGACACAAACACACCTATTGGATGCACAAGATTGGTTAAAAACCCTAATTGGACAAGAATAAGCCTAGGGAGGACGAAAATGACCTAATTGATCATCCAATGACACTAAAACACCTATTAGATGCACAAGATTGGTTAAAAACCCTAATTGGACAAGAATAAGCCTAGGGGGTACGAAAATGACCTAAATGTTAATCCAATGAAACAACTCAACTTATTGGATGCACAAGATTGGTTAAAAACCCTAATTGGACAAGAATAAGCCTAGGGAGGACGAAAATGACCTAATTGATCATCCAATGACACAAACACACCTAATGGATGCACAAGATTGGTTAAAAACCCTAGTTGGACAAGAACATGCCTAGGGAGGACGAAAATGACCTAATTGATCATCCAATGACACTAATGAACTTATTGGATGCACAAGATTGGTTAAAAACCCTAATTGGACAATAATAAAGCCTAGGGAGAACGAAAATGACCTAATTGATCATCCAATGACACAAATGAACTTATTGGATGCACAAGATTGTTTAAAAACCCTAATTGGACAATAATAAGCCTAGGGAGGATGAAAATGACCTAATTGATCATCCAATGACACAAACACACCTATTGGATGCACAAGATTGATTAAAAACCCTAATTCGACAAGAATAAGCCTAGGGAGGACGAAAATGACCTAATTGATCATCCAATGACACAAACACACCTATTGGATGCACAAGATTGGTTAAAAACCCTAATTGGACAAGAATATGCCTAGGGAGGACGAAAATGACCTAAATATTAATTCAATGACACAAACAAAGTTATTGGATGCACAAGATATGTTAGAAACCCTAATTGGACAAGAATAAGCCTAGGGAGGACGAAAATGACCTAATTGATCATCCAATGACACAAACACACCTATTGGATGCACAAGATTGGTTAAAAACCCTAATTGGACAAGAATATGCCTAGGGAGGACGAAAATGACCTAAATATTAATTCAATGACACAAAAACACCTATTGGATGCACAAGATTGGTTAAAAACCCTAATTGGACAAGAATATGCCTAGGGAGGACGAATATGAACTAAATGTTAATCCAATAACACAAATGAACTTATTGGATGCACAATATTGGTTAAAAACCCTAATTGGACAAGAATATGCCTAGGGAGGACTGATATGACCTAAATGTTAATCCAATGACACAAATGTACTTATTGGATGGACAAGATTGGTTAAAAACCCTAATTGGACAAGAATAAGCCTAGGGAGGACGAAAATGACCTAATTGATCATCCAATGACACAAACACACCTATTGGATGCACAAGATTGGTTAAAAACCCTAATTGGACAAGAATAAGCCTAGGGAGGACGAAAATGACCTAATTGATCATCCAATGACACAAACACACCTATTGGATGCACAAGATTGGTTAAAAACCCTAATTGGACAAGAATAAGCCTAGGGAGGACGAAAATGACCTAATTGATCATCCAACGACACAAACACACCTATTGGATGCACAAGATTTCTTAAAAACCCAACTTGGACAAGAATATGCCTAGGGAGGACGAAAATGACCTAATTGATCATCCAATGACACAAACACACCTATTGGATGCACAAGATTGGTTAAAAACCCTAATTGGACAAGAATATGCCTAGGGAGGACGAAAATGACCTAAATATTAATTCAATGACACAAACAAACTTATCGGATGCACAAGATTGGTTAAAAACCCTAATTGGACAAGAATAAGCCTAGGGAGGACGAAAATGACCTAATTGATCATCCAATGACACAAACACACCTATTAGATGCACAAGATTGGTTAAAAACCCTAATTGGTCAAGAATAAGCCTAGGGAGCACGAAAATGACCTAATTGATCATCCAATGACACAAACACACCTATTGGATGCACAAGATTGGTTAAAAATCCTAATTGGACAAGAATATGCCTAGGGAGGACGAAAATGACCTAAATATTAATTCAATGACACAAACAAACTTATCGGATGCACAAGATTGGTTAAAAACCCTAATTGGATAAGAATAAGCCTAGGGAGGACGAAAATGACTTAATTGATCATCCAATGACACAAACACACCTATTGGATGCACAAGATTGGTTAAAAACCCTAATTGGACAAGAATATGCCTAGGGAGGACGAAAATGACCTAAATGTTAATCCAATGACACAAATGAACTTATTGGATGCACAAGATTGGTTAAAAACCCTAATTGGACAAGAATAAGCATAGGGAGGACGAAAATGACCTAAATGTTAATCCAATGACACAGCTCAACTTATTGGATGCACAAGATTGGTTAAAAACCCTAATTGGACAAGAATAAGCCTATGGAGGACGAAAATGACCTAAATGTTAATCCAATGACACAACTCAACTTATTGGATGCACAAGATTGGTTAAAAACCCTAATTTGACAAGAATATGCCTAGGGAGGACGAAAAAGACCTAATTGATCGTCCGATGACACAAACACACCTATTGGATGCACAAGATTGGTTAAAAACCCTAATTGGACAAGAATAAGCCTAGGGAGGACGAAAATGACCTAATTGATCATCCAATGACACAAACACACCTATTGGATGCACAAGATTGGTTAAAAACCCTAATTGGACAAGAATAAGCCTAGGGAGGACGAAAATGACCTAATTGATCATCCAATGACACAAACACACCTATTGGATGCACAAGATTGGTTAAAAACCCTAATTGGACAAGAATATGCCTAGGGAGGACGAAAATGACCTAAATATTAATTCAATGACACAAACAAAGTTATTGGATGCACAAGATTGATTAAAAACCCTAATTTGACAAGAATAAGTCTAGGTAGGACGAAAATGACCTAA
The DNA here is from genome assembly GCA_037974775.1 of Cicer pinnatifidum. Classification (NCBI taxonomy): domain Eukaryota; kingdom Viridiplantae; phylum Streptophyta; class Magnoliopsida; order Fabales; family Fabaceae; genus Cicer; species Cicer pinnatifidum. The sequence goes on along the minus strand of JBBPBR010001480.1, from coordinate 236,653 downwards.
TTGATCATCCAATGACACAAACACACCTATTGGATGCACAAGATTGGTTAAAAACCCTAATTGGACATGAATAAGCCTAGGGACGACGAAAACGACCTAATTGATCATCCATTGACACAAACACACCTATTGGATGAACAAGATTGGTTAAAAACCCTAATTGGACAAGAATAAGCCTAGGGAGGACGAAAATGACCTAATTGATCATCCAATGACACAAACACACCTATTGGATGCACAAGATTGGTTAAAAACCCTAATTGGACAAGAATATGCCTAGGGAGGACGAAAATGACCTAAATATTAATTCAATGACACAAACAAAGTTATTGGATGCACAAGATTGGTTAAAAACCCTAATTGGACAAGAATAAGCCTAGGGAGGACGAAAATGACCTAATTGATCATCCAATGCCACAAACATACCTATTGGATGCAAAAGATTGGTTAAAAATCCTAATTGGACAAGATGATGCCTAGGGAGGACGAAAATGACCTAAATATTAATTCAATGACACAAACAAACTTATTGGATGCACAAGATTGGTTAAAAACCCTAATTGGACAAGAATAAGCCTAGGGAGGACGAAAATGACCTAATTGATCATCCAATGACACAAACACACCTATTGGATGCACAAGATTGGTTAAAAACCCTAATTGGAAAAGAATATGCCTAGGGAGGACCAAAATGACATAATTGATCATCCGTTGCCACAAACACACCTATTGGATGCACAAGATTGGTTAAAAACCATAATTGGACAAGAGTATGCCTAGGAAGGACGAAAATGACCTAAATATTAATTCAATGACACAAACAAAGTAATTGGATGCACAAGATTGGTTAAAAACTCTTATTGGACAAGAATAAGCCTAGGGAGGAAGAAAATGACCTAATTGATCATCCAATGACACAAACACACCTATTGGATGCACAAGATTGGTTAAAAACTCTAATTGGACAAGAATAAGCCTAGGGAGGACGAAAATGACCTAATTGATCATCCATTGCCACAAACACACCTATTGGATGCACAAAATTGGTTAAAAACCCTAATTGGACAAGAATATGCCTAGGGAGGACGAAAATGACTTAACTGATCAACCAATGACACAAACACACCTATTGGAAGCACAAGATTGGTTAAAAACCCTAATTGGACAAGAATATGCCTAGGGAGGACGAAAATGACCTAAATGTTAATCCAATGACACAAACACACCTATTGGAAGCACAAGATTGGTTAAAAACCCTAATTGGACAAGAATAAGCGTAAGGAGGACCAAAATGACCTAATTGATCATCCAATGACACAAACACACCTATTGGATGCACAAGATTGGTTAAAAACCCTAATTGGACAAGAATATGCCTAGGGAGGACGAAAAGGACCTAAATATTAATTCAATGACACAAACAAACTTATTGGATGCACAAGATGGGTTAAAAACCCTAATTGGACAAGAATAAGCGTAGGGAGGACGAGAATGACCTAATTGATCATCCAATGACACAAACACACCTATTGGATGCACAAGATTGGTTAAAAATCCTAATTGGACAAGAATAAGCGTAGGGAGGACGAAAATGACCTAATTGATCATCCAATGACACAAACACACCTATTGGATGCACAAGATTGGTTAAAAACCCTAATTGGACAAGAATAAGCCTAGGGAGGACGAAAATGACCTAATTGATCATCCAATGACACAAACACACCTATTGGATGCACAAGATTGGTTAAAAACCCTAATTGGACAAGAATATGCCTAGGGAGGACGAAAATGATCTAATTGATCATCTAATGACACAAATGACCTTATTGGATGCACAAGATTAGTTAAAAACCCTAATTTGACAAGAATAAGCCTAGGGAGGACGAAAATAACCTAATTGATCATCCAATGACACAAACACACCTATTGGATGCACAAGATTGGTTAAAAACCCTAATTGGACAAGAATATGCCTAGGGAGGACGAAAATGACCTAAATGTTAATTCAATGAAACAAACAAACTTATTGGATGCACAAGATTGGTTAAAAACCCTAATTGGACAAGAATAAGCCTAGGGAGGACGAAAATGATCTAATTGATCATCAAATGACACAAACACACCTATTGGATGCACAAGATTGGTTAAAAACCCTAATTGGACAAGAATAAGCCTAGGGAGGATGAAAATGACCTAATTGATCATCCAATGACACAAACACACCTATTGGATACACAAGATTGGTTAAAAACCCTAATTGGACAAGAATATGCCTAGGGAGGACGAAAACGACCTAAATGTTAATTCAATGAGACAAATGAACTTATTGGATGCACAAGATGGGTTAAAAACCCTAATTGGACAAGAATAAGCATAGGGAGGACGAAAATGACCTAAATGTTAATCCACTGAAACAACTCAACTTAGTGGATGCACAAGATTGATTAAAAACCCTAATTGGACAAGAATATGCCTAGGGAGGACGAAAATGACCTAAATATTAATTCAATGACACAAACAAAGTTATTGGATGCACAACATTGGTTAAAAACCCTAATTGGACAAGAATAAGCCTAGGGAGGACGAAAATGACCTAATTGATCATCCAATGACACAAACACACCTATTGGAAGCACAAGATTGGTAAAAAAAAACCCTAATTGGACAAGAATATGCATAGGGAGGACGAAAATGACCTAAATGTTAATCCAATGACACAAATGAACTTATTGGATGCACAAGATTGGTTAAAAACCCTAATTGGACAAGAATAAGCCTAGGGAGGACGAAAATGACCTAATTGATCATCCAATGCCACAAACACACCTATTGGATGCACAAGATTGGTTAAAAACCCTAATTGGACAAGAATATGCCTAGGGAGGACGAAAATGACCTAAATGTAAATCCAATGGCGCAACTCAACTTATTGGATGCACAAGATTGGTTAAAAACACTAATTGGACAAGAATAAGCTTTGGGAGGACAAAAATGACCTAATTGATCATCCAATGACACAAACACACCTATTGGATGCACAAGATTGGTTAAAAACCCTAATTGGACAAGAATATGCCTAGGGAGGACGAAATGACCTAAATATTAATTCAATGACACAAACAAAATTATTGGATGCACAAGATTGGTTAAAAACCCTAATTGGACAAGAATAAGCCTAGGGAGGACGAAAATGACCTAATTGATCATCCAATGACACAAACACACCTATTGGAAGCACAAGATTGGTAAAAAAAAACCCTAATTGGACAAGAATATGCCTAGGGAGGACGAAAATGACCTAAATGTTAATCCAATGACACAAATGAACTTATTGGATGCACAAGATTGGTTAAAAACCCTAATTGGACAAGAATAAGCCTAGGGAGGACGAAAATGACCTAATTGATCATCCAATGCCACAAACACACCTATTGGATGCACAAGATTGGTTAAAAACCCTAATTGGACAAGAATATGCCTAAGGAGGACGAAAATGACCTAAATGTAAATCCAATGGCGCAACTCAACTTATTGGATGCACAAGATTGGTTAAAAACCCTAATTGGACAAGAATAAGCTTTTGGAGGACGAAAATGACCTAATTGATCATCCAATGACACAAACACACCTATTGGATGCACAAGATTGGTTAAAAACCCTAATTGGACAAGAATAAGCCTAGGGAGGACGAAAATGACCTAATTGATCATCCAATGACACAAACACACCTATTGGATACACAAGATTGGTTAAAAACCCTAATTGGACAAGAATATGCCTAGGGAGGACGAAAATGACCTAAATGTTAATCCAATGACACAAATGTACTTATTGGATGCACAAGATTGGTTAAAAACCCTAATTGGACAAGAATAAGCCTAGGGAGGACGAAAATGACCTAATTGATCATCCAATACCACAAACACACCTATTGGATGCACAAGATTGGTTAAAAACCCTAATTGGACAAGAATAAGCCTAGGGAGAACGAAAATGACCTTATTGATCATCCAATGACACAAACACACCTATTGGATGCACAAGATTGGTTAAAAACCCTAATTGGACAAGAATATGCCTAGGGAGGACGAAAATGACCTAAATGTAAATCCAATGGCGCAACTCAACTTATTGGATGCACAAGATTGGTTAAAAACCCTAATTGGACAAGAATAAGCTTTGGGAGGACAAAAATGACCTAATTGATCATCCAATGACACAAACACACCTATTGGATGCACAAGATTGGTTAAAAACCCTAATTGGACAAGAATAAGCCTAGGGAGGACGAAAATGACCTAATTGATCATCCAATGACACAAACACACCTATTGGATACACAAGATTGGTTAAAAACCCTAATTGGACAAGAATATGCATAGGGAGGACGTCGAAAATGACCTAAATGTTAATCCAATGACACAAATGAACTTATTGGATGCACAAGATTGGTTAAAAACCCTAATTGGACAAGAATAAGCATAGGGAGGACGAAAATGACCTAAATGTTAATCCAATGAAACAACTCAACTTATTGGATGCACAAGATTGGTTAAAAACCCTAATTGGACAAGAATATGCCTAGGGAGGACAAAAATGACCTAATTGATCATCCAATGACACAAACACACCTATTGGATGCACAAGATTGGTTAAAAACCCTAATTGCACAAGAATATGCCTAGGGAGGACGAAAATGACCTAATTGATCATCCAATGACACAAACACACCTATTGGATGCACAAGATTGGTTAAAAACCCTAGTTGGACAAGAATATGCCTAGGGAGGACGAAAATGACCTAATTGATCATCCAATGACACAAATGATCTTATTGGATGCACAAGATTGGTTAAAAACCCTAATTGGACAAGAATAAGCCTAGGGAGGACGAAAATGACCTAATTGATCATCCAATGACACAAACACACCTATTGGATGCACAAGATTGGTTAAAAACCCTAACTGGACAAGAATATGCCTAGGGAGGACGAAAATGACCTAATTGATCATCCAATGACACAAATGAACTTATTGGATGCACAAGATTGGTTCAAAACCCAAATTGGACAGGAATAAGCCTAGGGAGGACGAAAATTACCTAATTGATCATCCAATGACACAAACACACCTATTGGATGCACAAGATTGGTTAAAAACCCTAGTTGGACAAGAACATGCCTAGGGAGGACGAAAATGACCTAATTGATCATCCAATGACACTAATGAACTTATTGGATGCCCAAGATTGGTTAAAAACCCTAATTGGACAAGAATATGCCTAGGGAGGACGAAAATGACCTAATTGATCATCCAATGACACAAACACACCTATTGGATGCACAAGATTGGTTAAAAACCCTAATTGGACAAGAATATGCCTAGGGAGGACGAAAATGACCTAAATGTTAATCCAATGACACAAATGAACTTATTGGAACCACAAGATTGCTTAAAAACCATAATTGGACAATAATAAGCATAAGGAGGACGAAAATGACCTAATTGATCATCCAATGACACAAACACGCCTATTGGATGCACAAGACTGGTTAAAAACCCTAATTGGACAAGAATATGCCTAGGGAGGACGAAAATGACCTAAATATTAATTCAATGACACAAAAAAAGTTATTGGATGCACAAGATTGGTTAAAAACCCTAATTGGACAAGAATAAGCCTAGGGAGAACGAAAATGACCTAAATGTTAATCCAATGACACAACTCAACTTATTGGATGCACAAGATTGGTTAAAACCCCTAATTGGACAAGAATATGCCTAGGGAGGACGAAAATGACCTAATTGATCATCCAATGACACAAACACACCTATTGGATGCACAAGATTGGTTAAAAACCCTAGTTGGACAAGAATATGCCTAGGGAGGACGAAAATGACCTAATTGATCATCCAATGACACAAATGAACCTATTGGATGCACAAGATTAGTTAAAAACCTTAATTGGACAAGAATAAGCCTAGGGAGGACGAAAATGACCTAATTGATCGTCCAAAGACACAAACACACCTATTGGATGCACAAGATTGGTTAAAAACCCTAATTGGACAAGAATAAGCCTAGGGAGGACGAAAATGACCTAATTGATCATCCAATGACACAAACACACCTATTGGATGCACAAGATTGGTTAAAAACCCTAATTGGACAAGAATATGCCTAGGGAGGACGAAAATGACCTAAATGTTCATCCAATGGCACAAACACACCTATTGAAGGCACAAGATTGGTTAAAAACCCTAATTGGACAAGAATAAGCCTAGGGAGGACGAAAATGACCTAATTGATCATCCAATGACACAAACACACCTATTGGATGCACAAGATTGGTTAAAAACCCTAATTGGACAAGAATATGCCTAGGGAGGACGAAAATGACCTAAATGTTAATCCAATGACACAAATGAACTTATTGGATGCACAAGATTGGTTAAAAACCCTAACTGGACAAGAATAAGCCTAGGGAGGACGAAAATGACCTAATTGATCATCCAATGACACAAACACACCTATTGGATGCACAAGATTGGTTAAAAACCCTAATTGGACAAGAATATGCCTAGGGAGGACGAAAATGACCTAAATATTAATTCAATGACACAAACAAAGATATTGGATGCAGAAGATTGGTTAAAAACCCTAATTGGTCAAGAATAAGCCTAGGGAGAACGAAAATGACCGGAATGTTAATCCAATGACACAACTCAACTTATTGGATGCACAAGATTGGTTAAAAACCCTAATTGGACAAGAATAAGCCTAGGGAGGACGAAAATGACCTAATTGATCATCCAATGATACAAACACACCTATTGGATGCACAAGATTGGTTAAAAACCCTAGTTGGACAAGAATATGCCTAGGGAGGACGAAAATGACCTAATTGATCATCCAATGACACCAATGAACTTATTGGATGCACAAGATTGGTTAAAAACCCTAATTGGACAAGAATAAGCCTAGGGAGGACGAAAATGACCTAATTGATCATCCAATGACACAAACACACCTATTGGATGCACAAGATTGGTTAAAAACCCTAATTGGACAAGAATATGCCTAGGGATGACGAAAATGACCTAAATATTAATTCAATGAAACAAACAAACTTATTGGATGCACAAGATTGGTTTAAAACCCTAATTGGACAAGTATATGCCTAGGCAGGACGAAAATGACCTAATTGATCATCCAATGACACAAACACACCTATTGGATGCGCAAGATTGGTTAAAAACCCTAATTGGACAAGAATAAGCCTAGGGAGGACGAAAATGACCTAATTGATCATCCAATGACACAAACACACCTATTGGATACACAAGATTGGTTAAAAACCCTAATTGGACAAGAATATGCCTAGGGAGGACGAAAATGACCTAAATGTTAATTCAATGAAACAAACAAACTTATTGGATGCACAAGATTGGTTAAAAATCCTAATTGGACAAGAATAAGCCTAGGGAGGAAGAAAATGACCTAATTGATCATCAAATGACACAAACACACCTATTGGATGCACAAGATTGGTTAAAAACCCTAATTGGACAAGAATATTCCTAGGGAGGACGAAAATGACCTAAATATAAATTCAATGACACAAACAAAGTTATTGGATGCACAAGATTGGTTAAAAACCCTAATTGGACAAGAATAAGCCTAGGGAGGACGAAGATGACCTAATTGATCATCCAATGACACAAACACACCTATTGGATGCACAAGATTGGTTAAAAACCCTAATTGGACAAGAATAAGCCTAGGGAGGACGAAAATGACCTAATTGATCATCCAATGACACAAACACACCTATTGGATACACAAGATTGGTTAAAAACCCTAATTGGACAAGAATATGCCTAGGGAGGACGAAAATGACCTAAATGTTAATCCAATGACACAAATGAACTTATTGGATGCACAAGATTGGTTAAAAACCCTAATTGGACAAGAATAAGCCTAGGGAGGACGAAAATGACCTAATTAATCATCCAATGACACAAACACACCTATTGGATGCACTAGATTGGTTAAAAACCCTAATTGGACAAGAATATGCCTAGGGAGGACGAAAATGACCTAAATGTTAATCCAATGACACAAATGAACTTATTGGATGCACAAGATTGGTTAAAAACCCTAATTGGACAAGAATAAGCCTAGGGAGGACGAAAATGACCTAATTGATCATCCAATGACACAAACACACCTATTGGATGCACAAGATTGGTTAAAAACCCTAATTGGACAAGAATATGCCTAGGGAGGACGAAAATGACCTAATTGATCATCCAATGACACAAATGAACTTATTGGATGCACAAGATTAGTTAAAAACCCTAATTGGACAAGAATAAGCTTTGGGAGGACGAAAATTACCTAATTGATCATCCAATGACACAAACACACCTATTGGATGCACAAGATTGGTCTAAAACTCTAAATGAGCAAGAATATGCCTAGGGAGGACGAAAATGACCAAAATGTTAATCCAATGACACAAATGAACGTATTGGATGCACAAGATTGGTTAAAAACCCTAATTGGACAAGAATAAGCCTAGGGAGGACGAAAATGACCTAATTGATCATCCAATGACACAAACACACCTATTGGATGCACAAGATTGGTTAAAAACCCTAATTGGACAAGAATATGCCTAGGGAGGACGAAAATGACCTAATTGATCATCCAATGACACAAATACACCTATTGGATGCACAAGATTGGTTAAAAACCCTAGTTGGACAAGAATATACCTAGGGAGGACGAAAATGACCTAATTGATCATCCAATGAGACAAATGAACTTATTGGATGCACAAGATTGGTTAAAAACCCTAATTGGACAAGAATAAGCCTAGGGAGGACGAAAATGACCTAATTGATCATCCAATGACACAAACACACCTATTGGATGCACAAGATTGGTTAAAAACCCTAATTGGACAAGAATATGCCTAGGGAGGACGAAAATGACCTAAATATTAATTCAATGAAACAAACAAACTTATTGGATGCACAAGATAGGTTAAAAACTCTAATTGGACAAGAATAAGCCTAGGGAGGACGAAAATGACCTAATTGATCATCCAATAACTCAAACACACCTAATGGATGCACAAGATTGGTTAAAAACCCTAATTGGACAAGAATAAGCCTAGGGAGGACGAAAATGACCTAATTGATCACCCAATGACACAAACACACCTATTGGATGCCCAAGATAGGTTAAAAACCCTATTTGGACAAGAATATGCCTAGGGAGGACGAAAATGACCTAATTGATCATTCAATGACACAAACAAACTTAATTGATGCACAAGATTGGTTAAAAACCCGAATTGGACAAGAATATGTCTAGGGAGGTCGAAAATGACCTAAATAATAATTCAATGACACAAACAAAGTTATTGGTTGCACAAGATTGGTTGAAAACCCTAATTGGACAAGAATAAGCCTAGGGAGGACGAAAATGACCTAATTGTTCATCCAATGACACAAATGAACTTATTGGATGCACAAGATTGGTTAAATACTCTAATTGGACAAGAATAAGCCTAGGGAGGACGAAAATGACCTAATTGATCATCCAATGACACAAACACACCTATTGGATGCACAAGATTGGTTAAAAACCCTAATTGGACAAGAATATGCCTAGGGAGGACGAAAATGACCTAAATATTAATTCAATGAAACAAACAAACTTATTGGATGCACAAGATTGGTTAAAAACTCTAATTGGACAAGAATAAGCCTAGGGAGGACGAAAATGACCTAATTGATCATCCAATAACTCAAACACACCTATTGGATGCACAAGATTGGTTAAAAACCCTAATTGGACAAGAATATGCCTAGGGAGGACGAAAATGACCTAAATGTTAATCCAATGACACAAATGAACTTATTGGATGCACAAGATTGGTTAAAAACCCTAATTGGACAAGAATAAGCCTAGGGAGGACGAAAATGACCTAATTGATCATCCAATGACACAAACACACCTATTGGATGCACAAGATTGGTTAAAAACCCTAATTGGACAAGAATAAGCCTAGGGAGGACGAAAATGACCTAATTGATCATCCAATGACACAAACCCACCTATTGGATGCACAAGATTAGTTAAAAACCATAATTGGACAAGAATAAGCCTAGGGAGGACGAAAATAACCTAATTGATCATCCAATGCCACAAACACACCTATTGGATGCACAAGATTGGTTAAAAACCCTAATTGGACAAGAATAAGCCTAAGGAGGACGAAAATGACCTAATTGATCATCCAATGACACAAACACACCTATTGGATGCACAAGATTGGTTAAAAACCCTAATTGGACAAGAATAAGCCTAGGGAGGACGAAAATGACCTAATTGATCATCCAATGACACAAACACACCTATTGGATGCACAAGATTGGTTAAAAACCCTAATTGGACAACAATATACCTTGGGAGGACGAAAATGACCTAAATATTAATTCAATGACACAATTAAACTTATTGGATGCACAAGATTGGTTAAAAACCCTAATTGGACAAGAATAAGCCTAGGGAGGACGAAAATGACCTAAATGTTAATCCAATGACACAAACACACCTATTGGATGCACAAGATTGGTTAAAAACCCTAATTGGACAAGAATAAGCCTAGGGAGGACGAAAATGACCTAACTGATCATCCAATGACACAAACACACCTATTGGAAGCACATGATTGGTTAAAAACCCTAATTGGACAAGAATATGCCTAGGGAGGACGAAAATGACCTAAATGTTAATCCAATGACACAAATGAACTTATTGGATGCACAAGATTGGTTAAAAACCCTAATTGGACGAGAATAAGCCTAGGGAGGACGAAAATGACCTAATTGATCATCCAATGCCACAAACACACCTATTGGATGCACAAGATTGGTTAAAAACCCTAATTGGACAAGAATAAGCCTAGGGAGAACGAAAATGACCTTATTGATCATCCAATGACACAAACACACCTATTGGATGCACAAGATTGGTTAAAAACCCTAATTGGACAAGAATATGCCTAGGGAGGACGAAAATGACCTAAATGTAAATCCAATGGCGCAACTCAACTTATTGGATGCACAAGATTGGTTAAAAATCCTAATTGGACAAGAATAAGCTTTGGGAGGACAAAAATGACCTAATTGATCATCCAATGACACAAACACACCTATTGGATGCACAAGATTGGTTAAAAACCCTAATTGGACAAGAATAAGCCTAGGGAGGACGAAAATGACCTAATTGATCATCCAATGACACAAACACACCTATTGGATACACAAGATTGGTTAAAAACCCTAATTGGACAAGAATATGCATAGGGAGGACGTCGAAAATGACCTAAATGTTAATCCAATGACACAAATGAACTTATTGGATGCACAAGATTGGTTAAAAACCCTAATTGGACAAGAATAAGCATAGGGAGGACGAAAATGACCTAAATGTTAATCCAATGAAACAACTCAACTTATTGGATGCACAAGATTGGTTAAAAACCCTAATTGGACAAGAATATGCCTAGGGAGGACAAAAATGACCTAATTGATCATCCAATGACACAAACACACCTATTGGATGCACAAGATTGGTTAAAAACCCTAATTGGACAAGAATATGCCTAGGGAGGACGAAAATGACCTAAATGTTAATTCAATGAAACAAAAAAACTTATTGGATGCACAAGATTGGTTAAAAACCCTAATTGGACAAGAATAATTCTAGGGAGGACGAAAATGATCTAATTGATCATGAAATGACACAAACACACCTATTGGATGCAAAAGATTGGTTAAAAACCCTAATTGGACAAGAATAAGCCTAGGGAGGATGAAAATGACCTAATTGATCATCCAATGACACAAACACACCTATTGGATACACAAGATTGGTTAAAAACCCTAATTGGACAAGAATATGCCTAGGGAGGACGAAAATGACCTAAATGTTAATCCAATGAGACAAATGAACTTATTGGATGCACAAGATGGGTTAAAAACCCTAATTGGACAAGAATAAGCATAGGGAGGACGAAAATGACCTAAATGTTAATCCAATGAAACAACTCAACTTAGTGGATGCACAAGATTGGTTAAAAACCCTAATTGGACAAGAATATGCCTAGGGAGGACGAAAATGATCTAATTGATCATCAAATGACACAAACACACCTATTGGATGCACAAGATTGGTTAAAAACCCTAATTGGACAAGAATAAGCCTAGGGAGGATGAAAATGACCTAATTGATCATCCAATGACTCAAACACACCTATTGGATACACAAGATTGGTTAAAAACCCTAATTGGACAAGAATATGCCTAGGGAGGACGAAAACGACCTAAATGTTAATTCAATGAGACAAATGAACTTATTGGATGCACAAGATGGGTTAAAAACCCTAATTGGACAAGAATAAGCATAGGGAGGACGAAAATGACCTAAATGTTAATCCACTGAAACAACTCAACTTAGTGGATGCACAAGATTGATTAAAAACCCTAATTGGACAAGAATATGCCTAGGGAGGACGAAAATGACCTAAATATTAATTCAATGACACAAACAAAGTTATTGGATGCACAAGATTGGTTAAAAACCCTAATTGGACAAGAATAAGCCTAGGGAGGACGAAAATGACCTAATTGATCATCCAATGACACAAACACACCTATTGGAAGCACAAGATTGGTAAAAAAAAACCCTAATTGGACAAGAATATGCCTAGGGAGGACGAAAATGACCTAAATGTTAATCCAATGACACAAATGAACTTATCGGATGCACAAGATTGGTTAAAAACCCTAATTGGACAAGAATAAGCCTAGGGAGGACGAAAATGACCTAATTGATCATCCAATGCCACAAACACACCTATTGGATGCACAAGATTGGTTAAAAACCCTAATTGGACAAGAATATGCCTAGGGAGGACGAAAATGACCTAAATGTAAATCCAATGGCGCAACTCAACTTATTGGATGCACAAGATTGGTTAAAAACACTAATTGGACAAGAATAAGCTTTGGGAGGACAAAAATGACCTAATTGATCATCCAATGACACAAACACACCTATTGGATGCACAAGATTGGTTAAAAACCCTAATTGGACAAGAATATGCCTAGGGAGGACGAAAACGACCTAAATGTTAATCCAATGACACAAATGAACTTATCGGATGCACAAGATTGGTTAAAAACCCTAATTGGACAAGAATAAGCCTAGGGAGGACGAAAATGACCTAATTGATCATCCAATGACACAAACACACCTATTGGATGCACAAGATTGGTTAAAAACCCTAATTGGACAAGAATAAGCCTAGGGAGGACGAAAATGACCTAATTGATCATCCAATGACACAAACACACCTATTGGATGCATAAGATTGTTTAAAAACCCTAGTTGGACAAGAATATGCCTAGGGAGGACGAAAATGACCTAATTCATCATCCTATGACACAAATGAACTTATTGGATGCACAAGATTGGTTAAAAACCCTAATTAGACAAGAATAAGCCTAGGGAGGACGAAAATGACCTAATTGATCATCCAATGACACAAACACACCTATTGGATGCACAAGATTGGTTAAAAACCCTAATTGGACAAGAATATGCCTAGGGAGGACGAAAATGACCTAAATGTTAATCCAATAACACAAATGAACTTATCGAATGCACAAGATTGGTTAAAAACCCTAATTGGACAAGAATAAGCCTAGGGAGGACGAAAATGACCTAATTGATCATCCAATGACACAAACACACCTATTGGATGCACAAGATTGGTTAAAAACCCTAATTGGACAAGAATAAGCCTAGGGAGGACGAAAATGACCTAATTGATCATCCAATGACACAAACACACCTATTGGATGCACAAGATTGGTTAAAAACCCTAATTGGACAAGAATAAGCCTAGAAAGGACGAAAATGACCTAATTGATCATCCAATGACATAAACACACCTATTAGATGCACAAGATTGGTTAAAAACCCTAATTGGACAAGAATATGCCTAGGGAGGACGAAAATGACCTAAATGTTAATCCAATGACAAAAATGAACTTATTGGATGCACAAGATTGGTTAAAAACCCTAATTGGACAAGAATAAGCCTAGGGAGGACGAAAATGACTAAATGTTAATCCAATGACACAACTCAACTTATTGGATGCACAAGATTGGTTAAAAACCCTAATTGGACAAGAATAAGCCTATGGAGGACGAAAATGACCTAATTGATCATCCAATGACACAAACAAACCTATTGGATGCACAAGATTGGTTAAAAACCCTAATTGGACAAGAATAAGCCTAGGGAGGACGAAAATTACCTAAATGTTAATCCAATGACACAACTCAACTTATTGGATGCACAAGATTGGTTAAAAACCCTAATTGGACAAGAATAAGCCTAGGGAGGACGAAAATGACCTAATTGATCATCCAATGACACAAACACACCTATTGGATGCACAAGATTGGTTAAAAACCCTAATTGGACAAGAATAAGCCTAGAAAGGACGAAAATGACCTAATTGATCATCCAATGACACAAACAAACCTATTAGATGCACAAGATTGGTTAAAAACCCTAATTGGACAAGAATATGCCTAGGGAGGACGTAAATGACCTAATTGATCATCCAATGACACAAACACACCTATTGGATGCACAAGATTGGTTAAAAACCCTAATTGGACAAGAATATGCATAGGGAGGACGAAAATGTCCTAATTGATCATCCAATGACACAAACACACCTATTGGATGCACAAGATTGGTTAAAAACCCTAATTGGACAAGAATAAGCCTAGGGAGGACGAAAATAACCTAATTGATCATCCAATGACACAAACACACCTATTGGTTGCACAAGATTGGTTAAAAACCCTAATTGGAAAAGAATATGCCTAAGGAGGACGAAAATGACCTAAATCTTAATTCAATGACACAAACAAACTTATCGGATGCACAAGATTGGTTAAAAACCCTAATTGGACAAGAATAAGCCTAGGGAGGACGAAAATGACCTAATTGATCATCCAATGACACAAACACACCTATTGGATGCACAAGATTGGTTAAAAACCCTAATTGGACAAGAATATGCCTAGGGAGGACGAAAATGACCTAAATGTTAATCCAATGACACAACTCAACCTATTGGATGCACAAGATTGGTTAAAAACCCTAATTGGACAAGAATAAGCCTAGGGAGGACGATAAATGACCTAATTGATCATCCAATGACACAAACACACCTATTGGATGCACAAGATTGGTTAAAAACCCTAATTGGACAAGAATAAGCCTAGGGAGGACGAAAATGACCTAATTGATCATCCAATGACACAAACACACCTATTGGATGCACAAGATTGGTTAAAAACCCTAATTGGACAAGAATAAGCCTAGGGAGGACAACAATGACCTAATTGATCATCCAATGACACAAACACACCTATTGGATGCACAAGAATGGTTAAAAACCCTAATTGGACAAGAATAAGCCTAGGGAGGACGAAAATGACCTAATTGATCATCCAATGACACAAACACACCTATTGGATGCACAAGATTGGTTAAAAACCCTAATTGGACAAGAATAAGCCTAGGGAGGACGAAAATGACCTAATTGATCATCCAATGACACAAACACACCTATTGGATGCACAAGATTGGTTAAAAACCCTAATTGGACAAGAATATGCCTAGGGAGGACGAAAATGACCTAAATGTTAATCCAATGACACAACTCAACGTATTGGATGCACAAGATTGGTTAAAAACCCTAATTGGACAAGAATAAGCCTAGGGAGGACGAAAATGACCTAATTGATCATCCAATGACACAAACACACCTATTGGATGCACAAGATTGGTTAAAAACCCTAATTGGACAAGAATATGCCTAGGGAGGACGAAAATGACCTAAATATTAATTCAATGACACAATCAAAGTTATTGGATGCACAAGATTGGTTCAAAACCCTAATTGGACAAGAATAAGCTTAGGGAGGACGAAAATGACCTACTTGATCATCCAATGACACAAACACACCTATTGGATGCACAAGATTGGTTAAAAACCCTAATTGGACAAGAATAAGCCTAGGGAGGACGAAAATGACCTAATTGATCATCCAATGACACAAACACACCTATTGGATGCACAAGATTGGTTAAAAACCCTAATTGGTAAAGAATATGCCTAGGGAGGACGAAAATGACCTAAATGTTAATCCAATGACACAAATGAACTTATTGGATGCACAAGATTGGTTAAAAACCCTAATTGGACAAGAATAAGCCTAGGGAGGACGAAAATGACCTAAATGATTATCCAATGACACAACTCAACTTATTGGATGCACAAGATTGGTTAAAAACCCTAATTGGACAAGAATAAGCCTAGGGAGGACGAAAATGACCTAATTGATCATCCAATGACACAAACACACCTATTGGATGCACAAGATTGGTTAAAAACCCTAATTGGACAAGAATATGCCTAGGGAGGACGAAAATGACCTAAATATTAATTCAATGACACAATCAAAGTTATTGGATGCACAAGATTGGTTAAAAACCTTAATTGGACAAGAATAAGCCTAGGGAGGAAGAAAATGACCTAATTGATCATCCAATGACACAAACACACCTATTGGATGCACAAGATTGGTTAAAAACCCTAATTGGACAAGAATAAGCCTAGGGAGGACGAAAATGACCTAATTGATCATCCAATGACACAAACACACCTATTGGATGCACAAGATTGGTTAAAAACCCTAATTGGACAAGAATAAGCCTAGGGAGGACGAAAATGACCTAATTGATCATCCAATGACACAAACACACCTATTGGATGCACAAGATTGGTTTAAAACCCTAGTTGGACAAGAATATGCCTAGTAAGGACGAAAATGACCTAATTGATCATCCAATGACACAAATGAACTTATTGGATGCACAAGATTGGTTAAAAACCCTAATTGGACAAGAATAAGCCTAGGGAGGACGAAAATGACCTAATTGATCATCCAATGACACAAACACACCTATTGGATGCACAAGATTGGTTAAAAACCCTAATTGGACAAGAATAAGCCTAGGGAGGACGAAAATGACCTAATTGATCATCCAATGACACAAACACACCTATTGGATGCACAAGATTTGTTTAAAACCCTAGTTGGACAAGATTATGCCTAGGAAGGACGAAAATGACCTAATTGATCATCCAATGACACAAATGAACTTATTGGATGCACAAGATTGGTTAAAAACCCTAATTGGACAAGAATAAGCCTAGGGAGGACGAAAATGACCTAATTGATCATCCAATGACACAAACACACCTATTGGATGCACAAGATTGGTTAAAAACCCTAATTGGACAAGAATAAGCCTAGGGAGGACGAAAATGACCTAATTGATCATCCAATGACACAAACACACCTATTGGATGCACAAGATTGGTTAAAAACCCCAATTGGACAAGAATAAGCCTAGGGAGGATGAAAATGACCTAATTGATCATCCAAAGACACAAACACACCTATTGGATGCACAAGATTGGTTAAAAACCCTAATTGGACAAGATTATGCCTAGGGAGGAGGAAAATGACCTAAATATTAATTCAATGACACAAACAAAGTTATTGGATGCACAAGATTGGTTAAAAACCCTAATAGGACAAGACTAAGCCTAGGGACGACGAAAATGACCTAATTGATCATCCAATGACACAAACACACCTATTGGATGCACAAGATTGGTTAAAAACCCTAATTGGACAAGAATAAGCCTAGGGAGGACGAAAATGACCTAATTGATCATCCAATGACACAAACACACCTATTGGATGCACAAGATTGGTTAAAAACCCTAATTGGACAAGAATATGCCTAGGGAGGACGAAAATGACCTAAATGTAATCCAATGACACAAATGATCTTATTGGATGCACAAGATTGGTTAAAAACCCTAATTGGACAAGAATAAGCCTAGGGAGGACGAAAATGACCTAAATGTTAATCCAATGACACAACTCAACTTATTGGATGCACAAGATTGGTTAAAAACCCTAATTGGACAAGAATAAGCCTAGGGAGGACGAAAATGACCAAATTGTTCATCCAATGACAAAAACACACCAATTGGATGCACAAGATTCGTTAAAAACCCTAATTGGACAAGAATATGCCTAGGGAGGACGAAAATGACCTAATTGATCATCCAATGACTCAAACACACCTATTGGATGCACAAGATTGGTTAAAAATCCTAATTGGACAAGAATATGTCTAGGGAGGACGAAAATGACCTAATTGATCATCCATTGCCACAAACACACCTAATGGATGCACAAGATTGGTTAAAAACCCTAATTGGACAAGAATATGCCTAGGGAGGACGAAAATGACCTAATTGGTCATCCAATGACACAAACACACCTATTGGATGCACAAGATTGGTTAAAAACCCTAATTGGACAAGAATAAGCCTAGGGAGGACGAAAATAACCTAATTGATCATCCAATGACACAAACACACCTATTGGATGCACAAGATTGGTTAAAAACCCTAATTGGACAAGAATTAGCCTAGGGAGGACGAAAATGACCTAATTGATCATCCAATGACACAAACACACCTATTGGAAGCACAAGATTGGTTAAAAAGCCTAATTGGACAAGAATATGCCTAGGGAGGACGAAAATGACCTAAATAATAATTCAATGACAAAAACAAACTTATTTGATGCACAAGATTGGTTAAAAACCCTAATTGGACAAGAATAAGCCTAGGGAGGACGAAAATGACCTAATTGATCATCCAATGACACAAACACACCTATTGGATGCACAAGATTGGTTAAAAACCCTAATTGGACAAGAATAAGCCTAGGGAGGACGAAAATGACCTAATTGATCATCCAATGACACAAACACACCTATTGGATGCACAAGATTGGTTAAAAACCCTAGTTAGACAAGAATATGCCTAGGGAGGACGAAAATGACCTAATTGATCACCCAATGACACAAATGAACTTATTGGATGCACAAGATTGGTTAAAAACCCTAATTGGACAAGAATAAGCCTAGGGAGGACGAAAATGACCTAATTGATCATCCAATGACACAAACACACCTATTGGATGCACAAGATTGGTTAAAAACCCTAATTGGACAAGAATATGCCTAGGGAGGACGAAAATGACCTAAATGTAAATCCAATGACACAAATGAACCTATTGGATGCACAAGATTGGTTAAAATCCCGAATTGGACAATAATAAGCCTAGGGAGGACGAAAATGACCTAATTGATCATCCAATGACACAACTCAACTTATTGGATGCACAAGCTTGGTTAAAAACCCTAATTGAACAAGAATAAGCCTTGGGAGGACGAAAATGACCTAATTGATCATCCAATGACACAAACACACTTATTGGATGCACAAGATTGGTTAAAAACACTAATTGGACAAGAATCAGCCTAGGGAGGACGAAAATGACCTAATTGATCATCCAATGACACAAACACACCTATTGGATACACAAGATTGGTTAAAAACCCTAATTCGACAAGAATATGCCTAGGGAGGACGAAAATGACCTAAATATTAATTAAATTACACAAACAAAGTTATTGGATGCACAAGATTGGTTAAAAACCCTAATTGGACAAGAATAAGCCTAGGGAGGACGAAAATGACCTAATTGATCATCCAATGACACAAACACACCTATTGGATGCACAAGATTGGTTAAAAACCCTAATTGGACAAGAATATGCCTAGGGAGGACGAAAATGACCTAAATGTAAATCCAATGACACAAATGAACTTATTGGATGCACAAGATTGGTTAAAAACCCTAATTGGACAAGAATAAGCATAGGGAGGACGAAATTGACCTAATTGATCATCCAATGACACAAACACACCTATTGGATGCACAAGATTGGTTAAAAACCCTAATTGGACAAGAATATGCCTAGGGAGGACGAAAATGACCTAAATGTAAATCCAATGACACAAACGAACTTATTGGATGCACAAGATTGGTTAAAAACCCTAATTGGACAAGAATAAGCCTAGGGAGGACGAAAATGACCTAATTGATCATCCAATGCCACAAACACACCTATTGGATGCACAAGATTGGTTAAAAACCCTAATTGGACAAGAATATGCCTAGGGAGGACGAAAATGACCTAAATGTAAATCCAATGGCGCAACTCAACTTATTGGATGCACAAGATTGGTTAAAAACACTAATTGGACAAGAATAAGCTTTGGGAGGACAAAAATGACCTAATTGATCATCCAATGACACAAACACACCTATTGGATGCACAAGATTGGTTAAAAACCCTAATTGGACAAGAATATGCCTAGGGAGGACGAAAACGACCTAAATGTTAATTCAATGAGACAAATGAACTTATTGGATGCACAAGATGGGTTAAAAACCCTAATTGGACAAGAATAAGCATAGGGAGGACGAAAATGACCTAAATGTTAATCCACTGAAACAACTCAACTTAGTGGATGCACAAGATTGGTTAAAAACCCTAATTGGACAAGAATAAGCCTAGGGAGGACGAAAATGACCTAATTGATCATTCAATGACACAAACACAACTATTGGATACACAAGATTGGTTAAAAACCCTAATTGGACAAGAATATGCATAGGGAGGACGTCGAAAATGACCTAAATTTTAATCCAATGACACAAATGAACTTATTGGATGCACAAGATTGGTTAAAAACCCTAATTGGACAAGAATAAGCATAGGGAGGACGAAAATGACCTAAATGTTAATCCAATGAAACAA
>JBBPBR010001480.1:138181-214448 GCA_037974775.1 Cicer pinnatifidum | reverse complement strand
ATTGATCATCCAATGACACAAACACACCTATTGGATGCACAAGATTGGTTAAAAACCCTAATTGGACAAGAATATGCCTAGGGAGGACGAAAATGACCTAAATGTTAATTCAATGAAACAAACAAACTTATTGGATGCACAAGATTGGTTAAAAACCCTAATTGGACAAGAATAAGCCTAGGGAGGACGAAAATGATCTAATTGATCATGAAATGACACAAACACACCTATTGGATGCACAAGATTGGTTAAAAACTCTAATTGGACAAGAATAAGCCTAGGGAGGATGAAAATGACCTAATTGATCATCCAATGACACAAACACACCTATTGGATACACAAGATTGGTTAAAAACCCTAATTGGACAAGAATATGCCTAGGGAGGACGAAAATGACCTAAATGTTAATCCAATGAGACAAATGAACTTATTGGATGCACAAGATGGGTTAAAAACCCTAATTGGACAAGAATAAGCATAGGGAGGACAAAAATGACCTAAATGTTAATCCAATGAAACAACTCAACTTAGTGGATGCACAAGATTGGTTAAAAACCCTAATTGGACAAGAATATGCCTAGGGAGGATGAAAATGACCTAAATATTAATTCAATGACACAAACAAAGTTATTGGATGCACAAGATTGGTTAAAAACCCTAATTGGACAAGAATAAGCCTAGGGAGGACGAAAATGACCTAATTGATCATCCAATGACACAAACACACCTATTGGATGCACAAGATTGGTTAAAAACCCTAATTGGACAAGAATATGCCTAGGGAGGACGAAAATGACCTAAATATTAATTCAATGACATAAACAAACTTATTGGATGCACAAGATTGGTTAAAAACCCTAATTGGACAAGAATAAGTCTAGGGAGGACGAAAATGACCTAATTGATCATCCAATGACAGAAACACACCTATTGGAAGCACAAGATTGGTTAAAAACCCTAATTGGACAAGAATATGCCTATGGAGGACGAAAATGACTTAATTGATCATCCAATGACACAAACACACCTATTGGATGCACAAGATTGGTTAAAAACCCTAATTGGACAAGAATATGCCTAGGGAGGACGAAAATGACCTAAATATTAATTCAATGACATATACAAACTTATTGGATGCACAAGATTGGTTAAAAACCCTAATTGGACAAGAGTTAGCCTAGGGAGGACGAAAATGACCTAATTGATCATCCAATGACACAAAGACACCTATTGGATGCACAAGATTGGTTAAAAACCTAATTGGACAAGAATAAGCCTAGGGAGGACGAAAATGACCTAATTGATCATCCAATGACACAAACACACCTATTGGATGCACAAGATTGGTTAAAAACCCTAATTGGACAAGAATAAGCCTAGGGAGGACGAAAATGACCTAATTGATCATCCAATGACACAAACACACCTATTGGATGCACAAGATTGGTTAAAAACCCTAATTGGTCAAGAATATGCCTAGGGAGGACGAAAATGACCTAATGTATCATCCAATGACACAAACACAACTATTGGAAGCACAAGATTGGTTAAAAACCCTAATTGGACAAGAATAAGCCTAGGGAGGACGAAAATGACCTAATTGATCATCCAATGACACAAACACACCTATTGGATGCACAAGATTGGTTAAAAACCCTAATTGGACAAGAATATGCCTAGGGAGGACGAAAATGACCTAATTGATCATCCGATGACACAAACACACCTATTGGATGCACAAGATTGGTTTAAAACCCTAATTGGAAAAGAATATGCCTAGGGAGGACAAAAATGACCAAATTGATCATCCAACGACACAAACACACCTATTGGATGCACAAGATTGATTAAAAACCCTAATTGGACAAGAATATGCCTAGGGAGAACGAAAATGACCTAAATTGATCATCCAATGACACAAACACACCTATTGGATGCACAAGATTGGTTAAAAACCCTAATTGGACAAGAATATGCCTAGGGAGAACGAAAATGACCTAAATGTTAATCCAATGACAGAAATGAACTTATTGGATGCACAAGATTGGTTAAAAACCCTAATTGGACAAGAATAAGCCTAGGGAGGACGAAAATGACCTAATTGATCATCCAATGACACAAACACACCTATTGGATGCACAAGATTGGTTAAAAACCCTAATTGGACAAGAATATGCCTAGGGAGGACGAAAATGACCTAAATATTAATTCAATGACACAAACAAAGTTATTGGATGCACAAGATTCGTTAAAAATCCTAATTGAACAAGAATAAGCCAAGGGAGGACGAAAATGACCTAATTGATCATCCAATGACACAAACACACCTATTGGATGCACAAGATTGGTTTAAAACCCTCGTTGGACAAGAATATGCTTAGGGAGGACGAAAATGACCTAAATATTAATTCAATGACATAAACAAACTTATTGGATGCACAAGATTGGTTAAAAACCCTAATTGGACAAGAATAAGCCTAGGGAGGACGAAAATGACCTAATTGATCATCCAATGACACAAACACACCTATTGGATGCACAAGATTGGTTAAAAACCCTAATTGGACAAGAATAAGCCTAGGGAGGACGAAAATGACCTAATTGATCATCCAATGACACAAATGAACTCATTGGATGCACAAGATTAGTTAAAAACACTAATTGGACAAGAATAAGCCTAGGGAGGACGAAAATGACCTAATTCATCTTCCCATGACACAAACACACCTATTGGATGCACAAGATTGGTTAAAAACCCTAATTGGACAAGAATATGCCTAGGGAGGACTAAAATGACCTAAATATTAATTCAATGACATAAACAAACTTATTGGATGCACAAAATTGGTTAAAAACCCTAATTGGACAAGAATATGCCTAGGGAGGACGAAAATGACTTAATTGATCATCCAATGACACAAACACACCTATTGGATGCATTAGATTGGTTAAAAACCCTAATTGGACAAGAATATGCCTACGGAGGACGAAAATGACCTAAATATTAATTCAATGACATAAACAAACTTATTGGATGCACAAGATTGGTTAAAAACCCTAATTGGACAAGAATAAGCCTAGGGAGGACGAAAATGACCTAATTGATCATCCAATGACACAAACACACCTATTGGATGCACAAGATTGGTTAAAAACCCTAATTGGACAAGAATAAGCCTAGGGAGGACGAAAATGACCTAATTGATCATCCAATGACACAAATGAACTCATTGGATGCACAAGATTGGTTAAAAACCCTAATTAGACATGAATAAGCCTAGGGAGGACGAAAATGACCTAATTGATCTTCCAATGACACAAACACACCTATTGGATGCACAAGATTGGTTAAAAACCCTAATTGGACAAGAATATGCCTAGGGAGGACGAAAATGACCTAATTGATCATCTAATGACACAAACACACCTATTGGATGCACAAGATTGGTTAAAAACCCTAATTGGACAAGAATATGCCTAGGGAGGACGAAAATGACCTAAATATTAATTCAATGACACAAACAAACTTATCGGATCCACAGGATTGGTTAAAAACCCTAATTGGACAAGAATAAGCCTAGGGAGGACGAAAATGACCTAATTGATCATCCAATGACACAAACACACCTATTGGATGCACAAGATTGGTTAAAAACCCTAATTGGACAAGAATATGCCTAGGGAGGACGAAAATGACCTAATTGATCATCCAATGACACAAATGACCTTATTGGATGAACAAGATTTGTTAAAAACCCTAATTAGACAAGAATAATCCTAGGGATGACGAAAATGACCTAAATGTTAATCCAATGACACAACACACCTATTGGATGCACAAGATTGGTTAAAAACCCTAATTGGACAAGAATATGCCTAGGGAGGACGAAAATGACCTAATTAATCATCCAATGACACAAACACACCTATTGGATGCACAAGATTGGTTAAAAACCAAAATTGGACAAGAATAAGCCTAGGGAGGACGAAAATGACCTAATTGATCATCCATTGCCACAAACACAGCTATTGGATACACAAGATTGATTAAAAACCCTAATTGGACAAGAATAAACCTAGGGATGACGAAAATGAGCTAAATGTTAATCCAATGACACAACTCAACTTATTGGATGCACAAGATTGGTTAAAAACCCTAATTGGACAAGAATAAGCCTAGGGAGGACGAAAATGACCTAATTGATCATCCAATGACACAAACACACCTATTGGATGCACAAGATTGGTTAAAAACCCTAATTGGACAAGAATATGCCTAGGGAGGACGAAAATGACCTAATTGATCATCCAATGACACAAACACACCTATTGGATGCACAAGATTGGTTAAAAACCCTAACTTGACAAGAATATGCCTAGGGAGGACGAAAATGACCTAATTGATCATCCAATGACACAAACACACCTATTGGATGCACAAGATTGGTTAAAAACCCTAATTTGACAAGAATATGCCTAGGGAGGACGAATATGACCTAAATGTTAATCCAATAACTCAAATGAACTTATTGGATGCACAAGATTTGTTAAAAACCCAAATTGGACAAGAATAATCCTAGGGAGAACGAAAATGACCTAAATGTTAATCCAATGACACAACTCAACTTATTGGATGCACAAGATTGGTTAAAAACCCTAATTGGACAAGAATAAGCCTAGGGAGGACGAAAATGACCTAATTGATCATCCAATGACACAAACACACCTATTGGATGCACAAGATTGGTTAAAAACCCTAATTGGACAAGAATATGCCTAGGGAGGACGAAAATGACCTAAATATTAATTCAATGACACAAACAAAGTTATTGGATGCAAAGATTGGTTAAAAACCCTAATTGGACAAGAATAAGCCTAGGGAGGACGAAAATGACCTAATTGATCATCCAATGACACAAACACACCTATTGGATGCACAAGATTGGTTAAAAACCCTAATTGGACAAGAATAAGCCTAGGGAGGACGAAAATGACCTAATTGATCATCCAATGACACAAACACACCTATTGGATGCACAAGATTGGTTAAAAACCCTAATTGGACAAGAATATGCCTAGGGAGGACGAAAATGACCTAAATATTAATTCAATGACACAAACAAAGTTATTGGATGCACAAGATTGATTAAAAACCCTAATTTGACAAGAATAAGTGTAGGTAGGATGAAAATGACCTAATTGATCATCCAATGACACAAACACACCTATTGGATGCACAAGATTGGTTAAAAACCCTAATTGGACAAGAATAAGCCTAGGGAGGACGAAAATGACCTAATTGATCATCCAATGACACAAACACACCTATTGGATGCACAAGATTGGTTAAAAACCCTAATTGGACAAGAATAAGCCTAGGGAGGACAACAATGACCTAATTGATCATCCAATGACACAAACACACCTATTGGATGCACAAGAATGGTTAAAAACCCTAATTGGACAAGAATAAGCCTAGGGAGGACGAAAATGACCTAATTGATCATCCAATGACACAAACACACCTATTGGATGCACAAGATTGGTTAAAAACCCTAATTGGACAAGAATAAGCCTAGGGAGGACGAAAATGACCTAATTGATCATCCAATGACACAAACACACCTATTGGATGCACAAGATTGGTTAAAAACCCTAATTGGACAAGAATATGCCTAGGGAGGACGAAAATGACCTAAATGTTAATCCAATGACACAACTCAACGTATTGGATGCACAAGATTGGTTAAAAACCCTAATTGGACAAGAATAAGCCTAGGGAGGACGAAAATGACCTAATTGATCATCCAATGACACAAACACACCTATTGGATGCACAAGATTGGTTAAAAACCCTAATTGGACAAGAATATGCCTAGGGAGGACGAAAATGACCTAAATGTTAATCCAATGACACAAATGAACTTATTGGATGCACAAGATTGGATATAAACCCTAACTGGACAAGAATAAGCCTAGGGAGGACGAAAATGACCTAATTGATCATCCAATGACACAAACACACCTATTGGATGCACAAGATTGGTTAAAAACCCTAATTGGACAAGAATATGCCTAGGGAGGACGAAAATGACCTAAATGTTAATCCAATGACAAACCTCAACTTATTGGATGCACAAGATTGGTTAAAAACCCTAATTGGACAAGAATAAGCCTAGGGAGGACGAAAATGACCTAATTGATCATCCAATGACACAAACACACCTATTGGATGCACAAGATTGGTTAAAAACCCTAGTTGGACAAGAACATTCCTAGGGAGGACGAAAATGACCTAATTGATCATCCAAAGACACTAATGAACTTATTGGATGCAGAAGATTGGTTAAAAACCCTAATTGGACAAGAATAAGCCTAGGGAGGACGAAAATGACCTAATTGATCATCCAATGACACAAACACACCTATTGGATGCACAAGATTGGTTAAAAACCCTAATTGGACAAGAATAAGCCTAGGGAGAACGAAAATGACCTAAATGTTAATCCAATGACACAACTCAACTTATTGGATGCACAAGATTGGTTAAAAACCCTAATTGGACAAGAATAAGCCTAGGGAGGACGAAAATGACCTAATTGATCATCCAATGACACAAACACACCTATTGGATGCACAAGATTGGTTAAAAACCCTAATTGAACAAGAACATGCCTAGGGATGACGAAAATGACCTAATTGATCATCCAATGACACAAACACACCTATTGGATGCACAAGATTGGTTAAAAACCCTAATTGGACAAAAATATGCCTAGGGAGGACGAAAATGACCTAATTGATCATCCAATGACACAAACACACCTATTGGATGCACAAGATTGGTTAAAAACCCTAATTGGACAAGAATATGCCTAGGGAGGACGAAAATGACCTAATTGATCATCCAATGACACAAACACACCTATTGGATGCACAAGATTGGTTAAAAACCCTAACTTGACAAGAATATGCCTAGGGAGGACGAAAATGACCTAATTGATCATCCAATGACACAAACACACCTATTGGATGCACAAGATTGGTTAAAAACCCTAATTTGACAAGAATATGCCTAGGGAGGACGAATATGACCTAAATGTTAATCCAATAACTCAAATGAACTTATTGGATGCACAAGATTTGTTAAAAACCCAAATTGGACAAGAATAATCCTAGGGAGAACGAAAATGACCTAAATGTTAATCCAATGACACAACTCAACTTATTGGATGCACAAGATTGGTTAAAAACCCTAATTGGACAAGAATAAGCCTAGGGAGGACGAAAATGACCTAATTGATCATCCAATGACACAAACACACCTATTGGATGCACAAGATTGGTTAAAAACCCTAATTGGACAAGAATATGCCTAGGGAGGACGAAAATGACCTAAATATTAATTCAATGACACAAACAAAGTTATTGGATGCAAAGATTGGTTAAAAACCCTAATTGGACAAGAATAAGCCTAGGGAGGACGAAAATGACCTAATTGATCATCCAATGACACAAACACACCTATTGGATGCACAAGATTGGTTAAAAACCCTAATTGGACAAGAATAAGCCTAGGGAGGACGAAAATGACCTAATTGATCATCCAATGACACAAACACACCTATTGGATGCACAAGATTGGTTAAAAACCCTAATTGGACAAGAATATGCCTAGGGAGGACGAAAATGACCTAAATATTAATTCAATGACACAAACAAAGTTATTGGATGCACAAGATTGATTAAAAACCCTAATTTGACAAGAATAAGTGTAGGTAGGATGAAAATGACCTAATTGATCATCCAATGACACAAACACACCTATTGGATGCACAAGATTGGTTAAAAACCCTAATTGGACAAGAATAAGCCTAGGGAGGACGAAAATGACCTAATTGATCATCCAATGACACAAACACACCTATTGGATGCACAAGATTGGTTAAAAACCCTAATTGGACAAGAATAAGCCTAGGGAGGACAACAATGACCTAATTGATCATCCAATGACACAAACACACCTATTGGATGCACAAGAATGGTTAAAAACCCTAATTGGACAAGAATAAGCCTAGGGAGGACGAAAATGACCTAATTGATCATCCAATGACACAAACACACCTATTGGATGCACAAGATTGGTTAAAAACCCTAATTGGACAAGAATAAGCCTAGGGAGGACGAAAATGACCTAATTGATCATCCAATGACACAAACACACCTATTGGATGCACAAGATTGGTTAAAAACCCTAATTGGACAAGAATATGCCTAGGGAGGACGAAAATGACCTAAATGTTAATCCAATGACACAACTCAACTTATTGGATGTACAAGATGGGTTAAAAACCCTAATTGGACAAGAATAAGCCTAGGGAGGACGAAAATAACCTAATTGATCATCCAATGACACAAACACACCTATTGGATGCACAAGATTGGTTAAAAACCCTAATTGGACAAGAATATGCGTAGGGAGGACGAAAATGACATAATGTTAATCCAATGACACAAATGAACTTATTGGATGCACAAGATTGGTTAAAAACCCTAATTGGACAAGAATATGCCTAGGGAGGACGAAAATGACCTAATTGATCATCCAATGACACAAACACACCTATTGGATGCACAAGATTAGTTAAAAACCCTAATTGGACAAGAATATGCCTTGGGAGGACGAAAATAACCTAATTGATCATCCAATGACACAAACACACCTATTGGATGCACAAGATCGGTTAAAAACCTTAATTTAACAAGAATATGCCTAGGGAGGACGAAAATGACCTAATTGATCATCCAATGACACAAATGAACTTATAGGATGCACAAGATTGGTTAAAAACCCTAATTGGACAAGAATATGCCTAGGGAGGACGAAAATGACCTAATTGATCATCCAATGACACAAACACACCTATTGGAAGCACAAGATTGGTTAAAAACCCTAATTGGACAAGAATATGCCTAGGGAGGAAGAAAATGACCTAAATGTTAATCCAATGACACAAATGAACGTATTGGATGCACAAGATTGGTTAAAAACCCTAATTGGACAAGAATAAGCCTAGGGAGGACGAAAATGACCTAAATCTTAATCCAATGACACAACTCAACTTATTGGATGCACAAGATTGGTTAAAAACCCTAATTGGACAAGAATAAGCCTAGGGAGGACGAAAATGACCTAATTGATCATCCAATGACACAAACACACCTATTGGATGTACAAGATTGGTTAAAAACCCTAATTGGACAAGAATATACCTAAGGAGGACGAAAATGACCTATTTGATCATCCAATGACACAAACACACCTATTGGATGCACAAGATTGGTTAAAAACCCTAATTGGACAAGAATAAGCGTAGGGTGGACGAAAATGACCTAATTGATCATCCAATGACACAAACACACCTATTGGATGCACAAGATTGGTTAAAAACCCTAATTGGACAAGAATAAGCCTAGGGAGGACGAAAATGACCTAATTGATCATCCAATGACACAAACACACCTATTGGATGCACAAGATTGGTTAAAAACCCTAATTGGACAAGAATATGCCTAGGGAGGACGAAAAGGACCTAAATATTAATTCAATGACACAAATGAACTTATTGGATGCATAAGATTGGTTAAAAACCCTAATTGGACAAGAATAAGCCTAGGGAGGACGAAAATGACCTAATTGATCATCCAATGACACAAACACACCTATTGGATGTACAAGATTGGTTAAAAACCCTAATTGGACAAGAATATGCCTAGGGAGGACGAAAATGACCTAATTGATCATCCAATGACACCAATACACCTATTGGATGCACAAGATTGGTTAAAAACCCTAATTGGACAAGAATAAGCCTAGGGAGGACGAAAATGACCTAATTGATCATCCAATGACACAAACACACCTATTGGATGCACAAGATTGGTTAAAAACCCTAATTGGACAAGAATATGCCTAGGGAGGACGAAAAGGACCTAAATGTTAATCCAAAGACACAAATGAACTTATTGGATGTACAAGATTGGTTAAAAACCCTAATTGGACAAGAATAAGCCTAGGGAGGACGAAAATGACCTAATTGATCATCCAATGACAGAAACACACCTATTGGATGCACAAGATTGGTTAAAAACCCTAATTGGACAAGAATAAGCCTAGGGAGGATGAAAATAACCTAATTGATCATCCAATGACTCAAACACACCTATTGGATGCAAAAGATTGGTTAAAAACCCTAATTGGACAAGAATATGCCTAGGGAGGACGAAAATGACCTAAATGTTAATCCAATGACACAAATGAACTTATTGGATGCACAAGATTGGTTAAAAACCCTAATTGGACAAGAATAAGCCTAGGGAGGACGAAAATGACCTAAATGTTAATCCAATGACACAACTCAACTTATTGGATGCAAAAGATTGGTTAAAAACCCTAATTGGAAAAGAATAAGCCTATGGAGGACGAAAATGACCTAATTGATCATCCAATGACACAAACACACCTATTGGATGCACAAGATTGGATAAAAACCCTAATTGGACAAGAATAAGCCTAGGGAGGACGAAAATGACCTAAATGTTAATCCAATGACACAACTCAACTTATTGGATGCACAAGATTGGTTAAAAACCCTAATTGGACAAGAATAAGCCTAGGGAGGACGAAAATGACCTAATTGATCATCCAATGACACAAACACACCTATTGGATGCACAAGATTGGTTAAAAACCCTAATTGGACAAGAATATGCCTAGGGAGGACGCAAATGACCAAAATATTAATTTAATGACACAAACAAAGTTATTGGATGCACAAGATTGGTTAAAAACCCTAATTGGACAAGAATAAGCCTAGGGAGGACGAAAATGACCTAATTGATCATCCAATGACACAAACACACCTATTGGAAGCACAAGATTGGTAAAAAAAAAACCCTAATTGGACAAGAATATGCCTAGGGAGGACGAAAATGACCTAAATGTTAATCCAATGACACAAATGAACTTATTGGATGCACAAGATTGGTTAAAAACCCTAATTGGACAAGAATAAGCCTAGGGAGGACGAAAATGACCTAATTGATCATCCAATGACAGAAACACACCTATTGGATGCCCAAGATTGGTTAAAAACCCTAATTGGACAAGAATATGCCTAGGGAGGACGAATATGACCTAAATGTTAATCCAATAACACAAATGAACTTATTGGATGCACAAGATTGGTTAAAAACCCTAATTGGACAAGAATAAGCCTAGGGAGAACGAAAATGACCTAAATGTTAATCCAATGACACAACTCAACTTATTGGATGCACAAGATTGGTTAAAAACCCTAATTGGACAAGAATAAGCCTAGGGAGGACGAAAATGACACAAATGAACTTATTGGATGCACAAGATTGGTTAAAAACCCTAATTGGACAAGAATAAGCCTAGGGAGGACGAAAATGACCTAATTGATCATCCAATGACACAAACACACCTATTGGATGCACAAGATTGGTTAAAAACCCTAATTGGACAAGAATATGCCTAGGGAGGACGAAAATGACCTAAATGTTAATCCAATGACACAAATGAACTTATTGGATGCACAAGATTGGTGAAAAACCCTAATTGGACAAGAATAAGCCTAGGGAGGACGAAAATGACCTAATTGATCATCCAATGACACAAACACATCTATTGGATGCACAAGATTGGTTAAAAACCCTAATTGGCCAAGAATATGCCTAGGGAGGACGAAAATGACGTAAATGTTAATCCAATGACACAAATGAACTTATTGGATGCACAAGATTGGTTAAAAACCCTAATTGGACAAGAATAAGCCTAGGGAGGACGAAAATGACCTAATTGATCATCCAATGACACAAACACACCTATTGGATGCACAAGATTGGTTAAAAACCCTAATTGGACAAGAATATGCCTAGGGAGGACGAAAATGACCTAAATGTTAATCCAATGACACAAATGTACTTATTGGATGCACAAGATTGGTTAAAAACCCTAATTGGACAAGAATAAGCCTAGGGAGGACGAAAATGACCTAATTGATCATCCAATACCACAAACACACCTATTGGATGCACAAGATTGGTTAAAAACCCTAATTGGACAAGAATAAGCCTAGGGAGAACGAAAATGACCTTATTGATCATCCAATGACACAAACACACCTATTGGATGCACAAGATTGGTTAAAAACCCTAATTGGACAAGAATATGCCTAGGGAGGACGAAAATGACCTAAATGTAAATCCAATGGCGCAACTCAACTTATTGGATGCACAAGATTGGTTAAAAACCCTAATTGGACAAGAATAAGCTTAGGGAGGATGAAAATGACCTAATTGATCATCCAATGACACAAACACACCTATTGGATGCACAAGATTGGTTAAAAACCCTAATTGGACAAGAATAAGCCTAGGGAAGACGAAAATGACCTAATTGATCATCCAATGACACAAACACACCTATTGGATACACAAGATTGGTTAAAAACCCTAATTGGACAAGAATATGCCTCGGGAGGACGTCGAAAATGACCTAAATGTTAATCCAATGACACAAATGAACTTATTGGATGCACAAGATTGGTTAAAAACCCTAATTGGACAAGAATAAGCATAGGGAGGACGAAAATGACCTAAATGTTAATCCAATGAAACAACTCAACTTATTGGATGCACAAGATTGGTTAAAAACCCTAATTGGACAAGAATAAGCCTAGGGAGGACGAAAATGACCTAATTGATCATCCAATGACACAAACACACCTATTGGATGCACAAGATTGGTTAAAAACCCTAATTGGACAAGAATATGCCTAGGGAGGACGAAAATGACCTAAATGTTAATTCAATGAAACAAAAAAACTTATTGGAAGCACAAGATTGGTTAAAAACCCTAATTGGACAAGAATAAGCCTAGGGAGGACGAAAATGATCTAATTGATCATCAAATGACACAAACACACCTATTGGATGCACAAGATTGGTTAAAAACCCTAATTGGACAAGAACAAGCCTAGGGAGGATGAAAATGACCTAATTGATCATCCAATGACACAAACACACCTATTGGATACACAAGATTGGTTAAAAACCCTAATTGGACAAGAATATGCCTAGGGAGGACGAAAATGACCTAATTGATTATCCAATGACACAAACACACCTATTGGAAGCACAAGATTGGTAAAAAAAAACCCTAATTAGACAAGAATATGCCTAGGGAGGACGAAAATGACCTAAATGTTAATCCAATGACACAAATGAACTTATTGGATGCGCAAGATTGGTTAAAAACCCTAATTGGACAATAATAAGCCTAGGGAGGATGAAAATGACCTAATTGATCATCAAATGACACAAACACACCTATTGGATGCACAAGATTGGTTAAAAACCCTAATTGGATAAGAATATGCCTAGGGAGGACGAAAATGACCTAAATATTAATTCAATGACACAAACAAAATTATTGGATGCACAAGATTGGTTAAAAACCCTAATTGGACAAGAATAAGCCTAGGGAGGACGAAAATGACCTAATTGATCATCCAATGACACAAACACACCTATTGGATGCACAAGATTGGTTAAAAACCCTAATTGGACAAGAATAAGCCTTGGGAGGACGAAAATGACCTAATTGATCATCCAATGACACAAACACACCTATTGGATACACAAGATTGGTTAAAAACCCTAATTGGACAAGAATATGCCTAGGGAGGACGAAAATGACCTAAATGTTAATCCAATGACACAAATGAACTTATTGGATGCACAAGATTGGTTAAAAACCCTAATTGGACAAGAATAAGCCTAGGGAGGACGAAAATGACCTAATTGATCATCCAATGCAACAAACACACCTATTGCATGCACAAGATTGGTTAAAAACCCTAATTGGACAAGAATAAGCCTAGGGAGAACGAAAATGACCTAATTGATCATCCAATGACACAAACACACCTATTGGATGCACAAGATTGGTTAAAAACCCTAATTGAACAAGAATATTCCTCGGGAGGACGAATATGACCTAAATGTTAATCCATTGACACAAATGAACTTATTGGATGCACAAGATTGGTTAAAAACCCTAATTGGACAAGAATAAGCCTAGGGAGGACGAAAATGACCTAAATGTTAATCCAATGAAACAACTCAACTTATTGGATGCACAAGATTGGTTAAAAACCCTAATTGGACAAGAATAAGCCTAGGGAGGACGAAAATGACCTAATTGATCATCCATTGACACAAACACACCTATTGGATCCACAAGATTGGTTAAAAACCCTAATTAGACAAGAATAAGTCCAAGGAAGACGAAAATGACCTAATTGATCATCAAATGAAACAAACACACCTATTGGATGCACAAGATTGGTTAAAAACCCTAATTGGACAAGAATATGCCTAGGGAGGACGAAAATGACCTCAATATTAATTCAATGACACAAACAAAGTTATTGGATTCACAAGATTGGTTAAAAACCCTAATTGCACAAGAATAAGCTTAGGGAGGACGAAAATGACCTAATTGATCATCCAATGACACAAACACACCTATTGGATGCACAAGATTGGTTAAAAACCCTAATTGGACAAGAATAAGCCTAGGGAGGACGAAAATGACCTAATTGATCATCCAATGACACAAACACACCTATTGGATACACAAGATTGGTTAAAAACCCTAATTGGACAAGAATATGCCTAGGGAGGACGAAAATGACCTAAATGTTAATCCAATGACACAAATGAACTTATTGGATGCACAAGATTGGTTAGAAACCCTAATTGGACAAGAATAAGCCTAGGGAGGATGAAAATGACCTAATTGATCATCCAATGACACAAACACACCTATTTGATGCACAAGATTGGTTAAAAACCCTAATTGGACAAGAATATGCCTAGGGAGGACGAAAATGACCTAAATGTTAATCCAATGACACAAATGAACTTATTGGATGCACAAGATTGGTTAAAAACCCTAATTGGACAAGAATAAGCCTAGGGAGGACGAAAATGACCTAATTGATCATCCAATGACACAAACACACCTATTGGATGCACAAGATTGGTTAAAAACCCTAATTGGACAAGAATAAGCCTAGGGAGGACGAAAATGACCTAATTGATCATCCATTGACACAAACACACCAATTGGATGCACAAGATTCGTTAAAAACCCTAATTGGACAAGAATATGCCTAGGGAGGACGAAAATGACCTAATTGATCATCCAATAACTCAAACACACCTATTGGATGCACAAGATTGGTTAAAAAGCCTAATTGGACAAGAATATGCCTAGGGAGGACGAAAATGAACTAAATGTTAATCCAATGACA
The DNA here is from genome assembly GCA_037974775.1 of Cicer pinnatifidum. Taxonomy (NCBI): domain Eukaryota; kingdom Viridiplantae; phylum Streptophyta; class Magnoliopsida; order Fabales; family Fabaceae; genus Cicer; species Cicer pinnatifidum. Next base: position 199,044 of record JBBPBR010001480.1, on the reverse strand, counting down.
CAAATGAACTTATTGGATGCACAAGATTGGTTAAAAACCCTAATTGGAGAAGAATAAGCCTAGGGAGGACGAAAATGACCTAATTGATCATCCAATGACACAAACACACCTATTGGATGCACAAGATTGGTTAAAAACCCTAATTGGACAAGAATAAGCCTAGGGAGGACGAAAATGACCTAATTGATCATCCAATGACACAAACACACCTATTGGATGCACAAGATTAGTTAAAAACCATAATTGGACAAGAATAAGCCTAGGGAGGACGAAAATAACCTAATTGATCATCCAATGACACAAACACACCTATTGGATGCACAAGATTGGTTAAAAACCCTAATTGGACAAGAATAAGCCTAAGGAGGACGAAAATGACCTAATTGATCATCCAATGACACAAACACACCTATTGGAAGCACAAGATTGGTTAAAAACCCTAATTGGACAAGAATAAGCCTAGGGAGGACGAAAATGACCTAATTGATCATCCAATGACACAAACACACCTATTGGATGCACAAGATTGGTTAAAAACCCTAATTGGACAAGAATATGCCTAGGGAGGACGAAAATGACCTAAATACTAATTCAATGACACAAACAAACTTATCGGATGCACAAGATTAGTTAAAAACTCTAATTGGACAAGAATAAGCATCGGGAGGACGAAAGTGACCTAATTGATCATCCAATGACACAAACACACCTATTGGATGCACAAGATTGGTCTAAAACCCTATTTGGACAAGAATAAGCCTAGGGAGGACGAAAATGACCTAATTGATCATCCAATGACACAAACACACCTATTGGATGCACAAGATTGGTTAAAAACCCTAATTGGACAAGAATAAGCCTAGGGAGGACGAAAATGACCTAAATGTTAATCCAATGACACAACTCAACTTATTGGATGCACAAGACTGGTTAAAAACCCTATTGGGCAAGAATAAGCCTAGGGAGGACGAAAATGACCTAATTGATCATCCAATGACACAAAGACACCTATTGGATGCACAAGATTGGTTAAAAACCCTAATTGGACAAGAATAAGCCTAGGGAGGACGAAAATGACCTAAATGTTAATCCAATGACACAACTCAACTTATTGGATGCATAAGATTGGTTAAAAACCCTATTGGGCAAGAATAAGCCTTGGGAGGACGAAAATGACCTAAATATTAATTCAATGACACAAACAAACTTATCGGATGCACAAGATTAGTTAAAAACCCTAATTGGAAAAGAATAAGCCTAGGGAGGACGAAAATAACCTAATTGATCATCCAATGCCACAAACACACCTATTGGATGCACAAGATTGGTCTAAAACCCTATTTGGACAAGAATAAGCCTAGGGAGGACGAAAATGACCTAATTGATCATCCAATGACACAAACACACCTATTGGATGCACAAGATTGGTTAAAAACCCTAATTGGACAAGAATATGCCTAGGTAGGACGAAAATGACCTAATTGATCATCCAATGACACAAACACACCTATTGGATACACAAGATTGGTTAAAAACCCTAATCGGACAAGAATATGCCTAGGGAGGACGAAAATGACCTAATTGATCATCCAATGACACAAACACACCTATTGGATGCACAAGATTGGTTAAAAACCCTAATTGGACAAGAATAAGCCTAGGGAGGACGAAAATGACCTAATTGATCATCCAATGACACAAACACACCTATTGGATGCACAAGATGTGTTAAAAACCCTAATTGGACAAGAATAAGCCTAGGGAGGACAAAAATGACCTAATTGATCATCCAATGACACAAACACACCTATTGGATGCACAAGATTGGTTAAAAACCCTAATTGGACAAGAATATGTCTAGGGAGGACGAAAATGACCTAAATATTAATTCAATGACACAAACAAACTTATCGGATGCACAAGATTGGTTAAAAACCATAAATGGACAAGAATAAGCCTAGGGACGACGAAAATGACCTAATTGATCATCCAATGACACAAACACACCTATTAGATGCACAAGATTGGTTAAAAACCCTAATTGGACAAGAATATGCCTAGGGAGGACGAAAATGACCTAAATGTTAATCCAATGACACAAATGAACTTATTGGATGCACAAGATTGGTTAAAAACCCTAATTGGACAAGAATAAGCCTAGGGAGGACGAAAATGACCTAATTGATCATCCAATGACACAAACACACCTATTGGATGCACAAGATTGGTTAAAAACCCTAATTGGACAAGAATATGCCTAGGGAGGACGAAAATGACCTAAATATTAATTCAATGACACAAACAAAGTTATTGGATGCACAAGATTGATTAAAAACCCTAATTTGACAAGAATAAGTCTAGGTAGGACGAAAATGACCTAATTGATCATCCAATGACACAAACACACCTATTGGATGCACAAGATTGGTTAAAAACCCTAATTGGACATGAATAAGCCTAGGGACGACGAAAACGACCTAATTGATCATCCATTGACACAAACACACCTATTGGATGAACAAGATTGGTTAAAAACCCTAATTGGACAAGAATAAGCCTAGGGAGGACGAAAATGACCTAATTGATCATCCAATGACACAAACACACCTATTGGATGCACAAGATTGGTTAAAAACCCTAATTGGACAAGAATATGCCTAGGGAGGACGAAAATGACCTAAATATTAATTCAATGACACAAACAAAGTTATTGGATGCACAAGATTGGTTAAAAACCCTAATTGGACAAGAATATGTCTAGGGAGGACGAAAATGACCTAAATGTTAATCCAATGACACAAATGAACTTATTGGATGCACAACATTGGTTAAAAACCCTAATTGGATAAGAGTAAGCCTAGGAAGGACGAAAATAACCTAATTGATCATCCAATGACACAAACACACCTATTGGATGCACAAGATTGGTTAAAAACCCTAATTGGACAAGAATAAGCCTAGGGAGGATGAAAATGACCTAATTGATCATCCAATGACAAAAATGAACTTATTGGATGCACAAGATTTGTTAAAAACCGTAATTGGACAAGAATAAGCCTAGGGAGGACGAAAATGACCTAATTGATCATCCAATGACACAAACACACCTATTGGATGCACAAGATTTGTTAAAAACCCTAATTGGACAAGAATAAGCCTAGGGAGGACGAAAATGACCTAATTGATCATCCAATGACACAAACAAACCTATTGGATGCACAAGATTGGTTAAAAACCCTAATTGAATAAGAATAAGCCTAGGGAGGACGAAAATGACCTAATTGATCATCCAATTACACAAACACACCTATTGGATGCACAAGATTGGTTAAAAACCCTAATTGAACAAGAATAAGCCTAGGGAGGATCAAAATGACGTAATTGATCATCCAATGACACAAACACACCTATTGGATGCACAAGATTGGTTAAAAACCCTAATTGGACAAGAATAAGCCTAGGGAGGACGAAAATGACCTAATTGATCATCCAATGACACAAACACACCTATTGGATGCACAAGATTGGCTTAAAACCCTAATTGGACAACAATAGGCCTAAGGAGGACGAAAACGACCTAAATGTTCATCCAATGACACAAATGAACTTATTGGACGCACAAGATTGGTTAAAAACCCTAATTGGACAAGAATAAGCCTAGGGAGGACGAAAATGACCTAATTGATCATCCAATGACACAAACAAACCTATTGGATACACAAGATTGGTTAAAAACCCTAATTGGACAAGAATATGCCTAGGGAGGACGAAAATGACCTAAATGTTAATCCAATGACACAAATGAACTTATTGGATGCACAAGATTGGTTAAAAACCCTAATTGGAAAAGAATAAGCCTAAAGAGGACGAAAATGACCTAATTGATCATCCAATGCCACAAACACACCTATTGGATGCACAAGATTGGTTAAAAACCCTAATTGGACAATAATAAGCCTAGGGAGGACGAAAATGACCTAATTGATCATCAAATGACACAAACACACCTATTGGATGCACAAGATTGGTTAAAAACCCTAATTGGACAAGAATATGCCTAGGGAGGACGAAAATGACCTAAATGTTAATTCAATGAAACAAACATACTTATTGGATGCACAAGATTGGTTAAAAACCCTAATTGGACAAGAATTAGCCTAGGGAGGACGAAAATGACCTAATTGATCATCAAATGACACAAACACACCTATTGGATGCACAAGATTGGTTAAAAACCCTAATTGGACAAGAATAAGCCTAGGGAGGACGAAAATGATCTAATTGATCATCCAATGACACAAACACACCTATTGGATACACAAGATTGGTTAAAAACCCAAATTTGACAAGAATATGCCTAGGGAGGACGAAAATGACCTAAATGTTAATCCAATGAGACAAATGAACTTATTGGACGCACAAGATTGGTTAAAAACCCTAATTGGACAAGAATATGCCTTGGTAGGACGAAAATGACCTAATTGATCATCCAAAGACACAAACACACCTATTGGATGCACAAGACTGGTTCAAAACCCTAATTGGACAAGAATATGCCAAGGAAGGACGAAAATGACCTAATTGATCATCCAATGACACAAACACACTTATTGGAAGCACAAGATTGGTTAAAAACCCTAATTAGACAAGAATATGCCTAGGAAGGACGAAAATGACCTAAATGTTAATCCAATGACACAAATGAACTTATTGGATGCACAAGATTGGTTAAAAACCCTAATTGGACAAGAATATGCCGAGGGAGGACGAAAATGACCTAAATATTAATTCAATGACACAAACAAAGTTATTGGATGCACAAGATTGGTTAAAAACCCTAATTGGACAAGAATAAGCCTAGGGAGGACGAAAATGACCTAATTGATCATCCAATGACACAAACACACCTATTGGATGCACAAGATTGGTTAAAACCGTAATTGGACAAGAATATGCCTAGGGAGGACGAAAATGACCTAAATATTAATTCAATGACACAAACAAAGTTATTGGATGCACAAGATTGGTTAAAAACCCTAATTGGACAAGAATAAGCCTAGGGAGGACGAAAATGACCTAATTGATCATCCAATGACACAATCACACCTATTGGATGCACAAGATTGGTTAAAAACCCTAGTTGGACAAGAATATGCCTAGGGAGGACGAAAATGACCTAATTGATCATCCAATGACACAAATGAACTTATTGGATGCACAAGATTGGTTAAAAACCCTAGTTGAACAAGAATATGCCTAGGGAGGACGAAAATGACTAATTGATCATCCAATGACACAAATGAACTTATTGGATGCACAAGATTTGTTAAAAACCCTAATTGGACAAGAATAAGCCTAGGGAGGACGAAAATGACCTAATTGATCATCCAATGACACAAACACACCTATTGGATGCACAAGATTGGTTAAAAACCCTAATTGGACAAGAATAAGCCTAGGGAGGACGAAAATGACCTAATTGATCATCCAATGACACAAACACACCTATTGGATGCACAAGATTGGTTAAAAACCCTAATTGGACAAGAATAAGCCCAGGGAGGACGAAAATGACCTAATTGATCATTCAATAACACAAACACACCTATTGGATGCACAAGATTGGTTAAAAACCCTAGTTGGACAAGAATATGCCTAGGGAGGACGAAAATGACCTAATTGATCATCCAATGACACAAATAAACTTATTGGATGCACAAGATTGGTTAAAAACCCTAGTTGTACAAGAATATGCCTAGGGAGGACGAAAATGACCTAATTGATCATCCAATGACACAAATACACTTATTGGATGCACAAGATTTGTTAAAAACCCTAATTGGACAAGAATAAGCCTAGGGAGGACGAAAATGACCTAATTGATCATCCAATGACACAAACACACCTATTGGATGCACAAGATTGGTTAAAAACCCTAATTGGACAAGAATAAGCCTAGGGAGGACGAAAATGACCTGAATGTTAATCCAATGACACAAATCAACTTATTGGATGCACAAGATTGGTTAAAAACCCTAATTGGGCAAGAATAAGCCTAGGGAGGACGAAAATGACCTAAATGTTAATCCAATGACACAAATGAACTTATTGGATGCACAAGATTGGTTAAAAACCCTAATTGGACAAGAATAAGCCTAGGGAGGACGAAAATGACCTAATTGATCATCCAATGCCACAAACACACCTATTGCATGCACAAGATTGGTTACAAACCCTAATTGGACAAGAATATGCCTGGGGAGGACGAAAATGACCTAATTATTAATTCAATGACACAAACAAAGTTATGGGATGCACAAGATTGGTTAAAAACCCTAATTGGACAAGAATAAGCCTAGGGAGGACGAAAATGACCTAATTGATCATCCAATGCCACAAACACACCTATTGGATAAGCAAGATTGGTTAAAAACCCTAATTGGACAAGAATATGCCTAGGGAGGACGAAAATGACCTAAATATTAATTCAATGACACAAACAAAGTTATTGGATGCACAAGATTGGTTAAAAACCCTAATTGGACAAGAATAAGCCTAGGGAGGACGAAAATGACCTAATTGATCATCCAATGACACAAACACACCTATTAGATGCACAAGATTGGTTAAAAACCCTAATTGGACAAGAATAAGCCTAGGGAGGACGAAAATAACCTAATTGATCATCAACTGACACAAACACACCTATTGGATGCACAAGATTGGTTAAAAACCCTAATTGGACAAGAATAAGCCTAGGGAGGACGAAAATGACCTAATTGATCATCCAATGACACAAACACACCTATTGGATGCACAAGATTGGTTAAAAACCCTAATTGGACAAGAATATGCCTAGGGAGAACTAAAATGACCTAAATTGATCATCCAATGACACAAACACACCAATTGGATGCACAAGATTGGTTAATAACCCTAATTGGACAAGAATAAGCCAATGGAGGACGAAAATGACCTAATTGATCATCCAATGACACAAACACACTTATTGGATGCACAAGATAGGTTAAAAACCATAATTGGACAAGAATATGCCTAGGGAGGACGAAAATGACCTAAATATTAATTCAATGACACAAACAAAGTTATTGGATGCACAAGATTGGTTAAAAACCCTAATTGGACAAGAATAAGCCTAGGGAGGACGAAAATGACCTAATTGATCATCCAATGACACAAACACACCTATTGGATGCACAAGATTGGTTAAAAACCCAAGTTGGACAAGAATATGCCTAGGGAGGACGAAAATAACCTAATTGATCATCCAATGACACAAATGAACTTATTGGATGCACAAGGTTTGTTAAAAACCCTAATTGGACAAGAATAAGCTTAGGAAGGACGAAAATAACTTAATTGATCATCCAAAGACACAAACACACCTATTGGATGCACAAGATTGGTTAAAAACCCTAATTGGACAAGAATATGCCTAGGGAGGACGAAAATGACCTAAATATTAATTCAATGACACAAACAAAGTTATTGGATGCACAAGATTGGTTAAAAACCCTAATTGGACAAGAATAAGCCTAGGGAGGACGAAAATGACCTAATTGATCATCCAATGACACAAACACACCTATTGGATGCACAAGATTGGTTAAAAACCCTAATTGGACAAGAATATGCCTAGGGAGGACGAAAATGACCTAAATATTAATTCAATGACACAAACAAAGTTATTGGATGCACAAGATTGGTGAAAAACCCTAATTGGACAAGAATAAGCCTAGGGGGAACGAAAATGACCTAATTGATCATCCAATGACACAAACACACCTATTGGATGCACAAGATTGGTTAAAAACCCTAATTGGACAAGAATATGCCTAGGGAGGACGAAAATGACCTAAATATTAATTCAATGACACAAACAAAGTTATTGGATGCACAAGATTGGTTAAAAACCCTAATTGGACAAGAATAAGCCTAGGGAGGACGAAAATGACCTAATTGATCATCCAATGACACAAACATACCTATTGGAAGCACAAAATTGGTTAAAAACCCTAATTGGACAAGAATATGCCTAGGGAGGACGAAAATGACCTAAATGTTAATCCAATGACACAAATGAACTTATTGGATGCACAAGATTGGTTAAAAACCCTAATTGGACAAGAATAAGCCTAGGGAGGACGAAAATGACCTAATTGATCATCCAATGACACAAACACACCTATTGGATGCACAAGATTGGTTAAAAACCATAATTGGACAAGAATATGCCTAGGGAGGACGAAAATGACCTAAATATTAATTCAATGACACAAACAAAGTTATTGGATGCACAAGATTGGTTAAAAACCCTAATTGGACAAGAATAAGCCTAGGGAGGACGAAAATGACCTAATTGAAAACACACCTATTGGATGCACAAGATTGGTTAAAAACCCTAATTGGACAAGAATAAGCCTAGGGAGGACGAAAATGACCTAATTGATCATCCAATGACACAAACACACCTATTGGATGCACAAGATTGGTTAAAAACCTAATACGACAAGAATAAGCCTAGGGAGAATGAAAATGACCTAAATGTTAATCCAATGACACAACTCAACTTATTGGATGCACAAGATTGGTTAAAAAACCTAATTGGACATGAATAAGCCTAGGGAGGACGAAAATGACCTAATTGATCATCCAATGACACAAACACACCTATTGGATGCACAAGATTGGTTAAAAACCCTAATTGGACAAGAATAAGCCTAGGGAGGACGAAAATGACCTAATTGATCATCCAATGACACAAACACACCTATTGGATGCACAAGATTGGTTAAAAACCCTAATTGGACAAGAATATGCCTAGGAAGGACGAAAATGACCTAATTGATCATCCAATGGCACAAACACACCTATTGGATGCACAAGATTGGTTAAAAACCCTAATTGGACAAGAATAAGCCTAGGGAGGACGAAAATGACCTAATTGATCATCCAATGACACAAACACACCTATTGGATGCACAAGATTGGTTTAAAACCCTAGTTGGACAAGAATATGCCTAGGGAGGACGAAAATGACCTAATTGATCATCCAATGACACAAATGAATTTATTGGATGCACAAGATTGGTTAAAAACCCAAATTGCACAAGAATAAGCCTAGGGAGGACGAAAATGACCTAATTGATCATCCAATGACACAAACACACCTATTGGATGCACAAGATTGGTTAAAAACCCTAATTGGACAAGAATAAGCCTAGGGAGGACGAAAATGACCTAATTGATCATCCAATGACACAAACACACCTATTGGATGCACAAGATTGGTTTAAAACCCTAGTTGGACAAGAATATGCCTAGGGAGGACGAAAATGACTTAATTGATCATCAAATGACACAAATGAACTTATTGGATGCACAAGATTGGTTAAAAACCCTAATTGGACAAGAATAAACCTAGGGAGGACGAAAATGACCTAATTGATCATACAATGACACAAACACACCTATTGGATGCACAAGATTGGTTAAAAACCCTAATTGAACAAGAATATGCCTAGGGAGGACGAAAATGACCTAAATGTTAATCCAATGACACAAATGAACTTATTGGATGCACAAGATTGGTTAAAAACCCTAATTGGACAAGAATAAGCCTAGGGAGGACGAAAATGACCTAATTGATCATCCAATGACACAAACCCACCTATTGGATGCCCAAGATTGGTTAAAAACCCTAATTGGACAAGAATATGCCTAGGGAGGACGAAAATGACCTAATTGATCATCCAATGACACAAACACACCTATTGGATGCACAAGATTGGTTAAAAACCCTAATTGGACAAGAATATGCCTAGGGAGGACATAAATGACTTAATTGATCATCCAATGTCACAAACACACCTATTGGATGCACAAGATTGGTTAAAAACCCTAATTGGACAAGAATATGCCTAGGGAGGACGAAAATGACCTAAATATTAATTCAATGACACAAACAAATTTATCGGATGCACAAGATTGGTTAAAAACCCTACTTGGACAAGAATAAGCCTAGGGTGGACGAAAATGACCTAATTGATCATCCAATGACACAAACACACCTATTGGATGCACAAGATTGGTTAAAAACCCTAATTGGACAAGAATAAGCCTAGGGAGGACGAAAATGACCTAATTGATCATCCAATGACACAAACACACCTATTGGATGCACAAGATTGGTTAAAAACCCTAATTGGACAAGAATATGCCTAGGGAGGGAGAAAATGACCTAAATGTTAATCCAATTACACAAATGAACTTATTGGATGCACAAGATTTGTTAAAAACCCTAATTGGACAAGAATAAGCCTAGGGAGGACGAAAATGACCTAATTGATCATCCAATGACACAAACACACCTATTGGATGCACAAGATTGGTTAAAAACCCTAGTTGGACAAGAATATGCCTAGGGAGGACGAAAATGACCTAATTGATCATCAAATGACACAAATGAACTTATTGGATGCACAAGATTTGTTAAAAACCCTAATTGGACAAGAATAAGCCTAGGGAGGACGAAAATGACCTAATTGATCATCCAATGACACAAACACACCTATTGGATGCACAAGATTGGTTAAAAACCCTAATTGAACAAGAATATGCCTAGGGAGGACGAAAATGACCTAAATATTAATTCAACGACACAAACAAAGTTATTGCATGCACAAGATTGGTTAAAAACCCTAATTGGACAAGAATAAGTCTAGGGAGGACGAAAATGACCTAATTGATCATCCAATGACACAAACACACCTATTGGATGCACAAGATTGGTTAAAAACCCTAATTGGACAAGAATATGCCTAGGGAGGACGGATATGACCTAAATGTTAATCCAATGACACAAACGAACTTATTGGATGCACAAGATTGGTTAAAAACCCTAATTGGACAAGAATAAGCCTAGGGAGGACGAAAATGACCTAATTGATCATCCAATGACACAAACACACCTATTGGATGCACAAGATTGGTTAAAAACCCTAATTGGACAAGAATATGCCTAGGGAGGACGAAAATGACCTAAATATTAATTCAATGACATAAACAAACTTGTTGGATGCACAAGATTGGTTAAAAATCCTAATTGGACAAGAATAAGCCTAGGGAGGACGAAAATGACCTAATTGATCATCCAATGACACAAACACACCTATTGGATGGACAAGTTTGGTTAAAAACCCTAATTGGACAAGAATATGCCTAGGGAGGACGAAAATGACCTAAATGTTAATCCAATGACACAAATGAACTTATTGGATGCACAAGATTGGTTAAAAACCCTAATTGGACAAGAATAAGCCTAGGGAGGACGAAAATGACCTAATTGATCATCCAATGACACAAACACACCTATTGGATGCACAAGATTGGTTAAAAACCCTAATTGGACAAGAATATGCCTAGGGAGGACGAAAATGACCTAAATATTAATTCAATGACACAAACAAACTTATTGGATGCACAAGATTGGTTTAAAACCCTAATTGGACAAGAATAAGTCTACAGAGGACGAAAATGACCTAATTGATCATCCAATGACACAAACACACCTATTGGATGCACAAGATTGGTTAAAAACCCTAATTGGACAAGAATATGCCTAGGGAGGACGAAAATGACCTAATTGATCATCAAATGACACAAACACACCTATTGGATGCACAAGATTGGTTAAAAACCCTAATTGGACAAGAATAAGCCTAGGGAGGATGAAAATGACCTAATTGATCATCCAATGACACAAACACACCTATTGGATACACAAGATTGGTTAAAAACCCTAATTGGACAAGAATATGCCTAGGGAGGACGAAAACGACCTAAATGTTAATTCAATGAGACAAATGAACTTATTGGATGCACAAGATGGGTTAAAAACCCTAATTGGACAAGAATAAGCATAGGGAGGACGAAAATGACCTAAATGTTAATCCACTGAAACAACTCAACTTAGTGGATGCACAAGATTGATTAAAAACCCTAATTGGACAAGAATATGCCTAGGGAGGACGAAAATGACCTAAATATTAATTCAATGACACAAACAAAGTTATTGGATGCACAAGATTGGTTAAAAACCCTAATTGGACAAGAATAAGCCTAGGGAGGACGAAAATGACCTAATTGATCATCCAATGACACAAACACACCTATTGGAAGCACAAGATTGGTAAAAAAAAACCCTAATTGGACAAGAATATGCCTAGGGAGGACGAAAATGACCTAAATGTTAATCCAATGACACAAATGAACTTATTGGATGCACAAGATTGGTTAAAAACCCTAATTGGACAAGAATAAGCCTAGGGAGGACGAAAATGACCTAATTGATCATCCAATGCCACAAACACACCTATTGGATGCACAAGATTGGTTAAAAACCCTAATTGGACAAGAATATGCCTAAGGAGGACGAAAATGACCTAAATGTAAATCCAATGGCGCAACTCAACTTATTGGATGCACAAGATTGGTTAAAAACCCTAATTGGACAAGAATAAGCTTTTGGAGGACGAAAATGACCTAATTGATCATCCAATGACACAAACACACCTATTGGATGCACAAGATTGGTTAAAAACCCTAATTGGACAAGAATAAGCCTAGGGAGGACGAAAATGACCTAATTGATCATCCAATGACACAAACACACCTATTGGATGCACAAGATTGGTTAAAAGCCCTAATTTGACTAGAATAAGCCTAGGGAGGACGAAAATGACCTAATTGATCATCCATTGCCACAAACACACCTAATGGATGCACAAGATTCGTTAAAAACCCTAATTGGACAAGAATATGCCTAGGGAGGACGAAAATGACCTAATTGGTCATCCAATGACACAAACACACCTATTGGATGCACAAGATTGGTTAAAAACCCTAATTGGACAAGAATAAGCCTAGGGAGGACGAAAATAACCTAATTGATCATCCAATGACACAAACACACCTATTGGATGCACAAGATTGGTTAAAAACCCTAATTGGACAAGAATATGCCTAGGGAGGACGAAAATGACCTAAATGTTAATCCAATGACACCAATGAACTTATTGGATGCACAAGATTGGTTAAAAACCCTAATTGGAAAAGAATAAGCCTAGGGAGGACGAAAATGACCTAATTGATCATCCAATGCCACAAACACACCTTTTGGATGCACAAGATTGGTTAAAAACCCTAATTGGACAAGAATATGCCTAGGGAGGACGAAAATGACCTAAATGTTAATTCAATGAAACAAACAAACTTATTGGATGCACAAGATTGGTTAAAAACCCTAATTGGAGAAGAATTAGCCTAGGGAGGACGAAAATGACCTAATTGATCATCAAATGACACAAACACACCTATTGGATGCACAAGATTGGTTAAAAACCCTAATTGGACAAGAATAAGCCTAGGTCGGACGAAAATGACCTAATTGATCATCCAATGACACAAACACACCTATTGGATGCACAAGATTGGTTATAAACCCTAATTGGACAAGAATAAGCCTAGGGAGGACGAAAATGACCTAATTGATCATCCAATGACACAAACACACCTATTGGATACACAAGATTGGTTAAAAACCCTAATTGGACAAGAATATGCCTAGGGAGGACGAAAATGACCTAAATGTTAATCCAATGACACAAATGAACTTATTGGATGCACAAGATTGGTTAAAAACCCTAATTGGAAAAGAATAAGCCTAGGGAGGACGAAAATGACCTAATTGATCATCCAATGCCACAAACACACCTATTGGATGCACAAGATTGGTTAAAAACCCTAATTGGACAAGAATAAGCCTAGGGAGAACGAAAATGACCTTATTGATCATCCAATGACACAAACACACCTATTGGATGCACAAGATTGGTTAAAAACCCTAATTGGACAAGAATATGCCTAGGGAGGACGAAAATGACCTAAATGTTAATTCAATGAAACAAACAAACTTATTGGATGCACAAGATTGGTTAAAAACCCTAATTGGACAAGAATTAGCCTAGGGAGGACGAAAATGACCTAATTGATCATCAAATGACACAAACACACCTATTGGATGCACAAGATTGGTTAAAAACCCTAATTGGACAAGAATAAGCATAGGGAGGACGAAAATGACCTAAATGTTAATCCAATGAAACAACTCAACTTATTGGATGCACAAGATTGGTTAAAAACCCTAATTGGACAAGAATAAGCCTAGGGAGGACGAAAATGACCTAATTGATCATCCAATGACACAAACACACCTTTTGGATGCACAAGATTGGTTAAAAACCCTAATTGGACAAGAATATGCCTAGGGAGGACGAAAATGACCTAAATGTTAATTTAATGAAACAAACAAACTTATTGGATGCACAAGATTGGTTAAAAACCCTAATTGGACAAGAATTAGCCTAGGGAGGACGAAAATGACCTAATTGATCATCAAATGACACAAACACACCTATTGGATGCACAAGATTGGTTAAAAACCCTAATTGGACAAGAATAAGCCTAGGGAGGACGAAAATGATCTAATTGATCATCCAATGACACAAACACACCTATTGGATACACAAGATTGGTTAAAAACCCTAATTTGACAAGAATATGCCTAGGGAGGACGAAAATGACCTAAATGTTAATCCAATGAGACAAATGAACTTATTGGATGCACAAGATTGGTTAAAAACCCTAATTGGACAAGAATAAGCATAGGGAGGACCAAAATGACCTAAATGTTAATCCAATGAAACAACTCAACTTAGTGGATGCACAAGATTGGTTAAAAACCCTAATTGGACAAGAATAAGCCCAGGGAGGACGAAAATGACCTAATTGATCATCCAATGACACAAACACACCTATTGGATGCACAAGATTGGTTAAAAACCATAATTCGACAAGAATATGCCTAGGGAGGACGAAAATGACCTAAATATTAATTCAATGACACAAACAAAGTTATTGGATGCACAAGATTGGTTAAAAACCCTAATTGGACAAGAATAAGCCTAGGGAGGACGAAAATGACCTAATTTATTATCCAATGACACAAACACACCTATTGGAAGCACAAGATTGGTAAAAAAAACCCTAATTGGACATGAATATGCCTAGGGAGGACGAAAATGACCTAAATGTTAATCCAATGACACAAATGAACTTATTGGATGCGCAAGATTGGTTAAAAACCCTAATTGGACAATAATAAGCCTAGGGAGGACGAAAATGACCTAATTGATCATCAAATGACACAAACACACCTATTGGATGCACAAGATTGGTTAAAAACCCTAATTGGACAAGAATATGCCTAGGGAGGACGAAAATGACCTAAATATTAATTCAATGACACAAACAAAATTATTGGATGCACAAGATTGGTTAAAAACCTTTATTGGACAAGAATAAGCCTAGGTCGGACGAAAATGACCTAATTGATCATCCAATGACACAAACACACCTATTGGATGCACAAGATTGGTTATAAACCCTAACTGGACAAGAATAAGCCTAGGGAGGACGAAAATGACCTAATTGATCATCCAATGACACAAACACACCTATTGGATACACAAGATTGGTTAAAAACCCTAATTGGACAAGAATATGCCTAGGGAGGACGAAAATGACCTAAATGTTAATCCAATGACACAAATGAACTTATTGGATGCACAAGATTGGTTAAAAACCCTAATTGGAAAAGAATAAGCCTAGGGAGGACGAAAATGACCTAATTGATCATCCAATGCCACAAACACACCTATTGGATGCACAAGATTGGTTAAAAACCCTAATTGGACAAGAATAAGCCTAGGGAGAACGAAAATGACCTTATTGATCATCCAATGACACAAACACACCTATTGGATGCACAAGATTGGTTAAAAACCCTAATTGGACAAGAATATGCCTAGGGAGGACGAAAATGACCTAAATGTTAATTCAATGAAACAAACAAACTTATTGGATGCACAAGATTGGTTAAAAACCCTAATTGGACAAGAATAAGCCTAGGGAGGACGAAAATGATCTAATTGATCATGAAATGACACAAACACACCTATTGGATGCACAAGATTGGTTAAAAACCCTAATTGGACAAGAATAAGCCTAGGGAGGATGAAAATGACCTAATTGATCATCCAATGACACAAACACACCTATTGGATACACAAGATTGGTTAAAAACCCTAATTGGACAAGAATATGCCTAGGGAGGACGAAAATGACCTAAATGTTAATCCAATGAGACAAATGAACTTATTGGATGCACAAGATGGGTTAAAAACCCTAATTGGACAAGAATAAGCATAGGGAGGACGAAAATGACCTAAATGTTAATCCAATGAAACAACTCAACTTAGTGGATGCACAAGATTGGTTAAAAACCCTAATTGGACAAGAATATGCCTAGGGAGGACGAAAATGACCTAAATATTAATTCAATGACACAAACAAAGTTATTGGATGCACAAGATTGGTTAAAAACCCTAATTGGACAAGAATAGGCCTAGGGAGGACGTAAATGACCTAATTGATCATCCAATGACACAAACACACCTATTGGATGCACAAGATTGGTTAAAAACCCTAATTGGACAAGAATAAGCCTAGGGAGGACGAAAATGACCTAATTGATCATCCAATGACACAAACACACCTATTGGATGCACAAGATTGGTTAAAAACCCTAATTGGACAAGAATATGCCTAGGGAGGACGAAAATGACCTAATTGATCATCCAATGACACAAATGAACTTATTGGATGCACAAGATTAGTTAAAAACCCAAATTGGACATGAATAAGCCTAGGGAGGACAAAAATAACCTAATTGATCATCAAATGACACAAACACACCTATTGGATGCACAAGATTGGTTAAAAACCCTAATTGGACAAGAATATGCCTAGGGAGGACGAAAATGACCTAAATGTTAATCCAATGACACAAATGAACTTATTGGATGCACAAGATTGGTTAAAAACCCTAATTGGACAAGAATAAGCCTAGGGAGGACGAAAATGACCTAATTGATCATCCAATGACACAAACACACCTATTGGATGCACAAGATTGGTTAAAAACCCTAATTGGACAAAAATAAACCTAGGGAGGACGAAAATGGCCTAATTGATCATCCAATGACACAAACACACCTATTGGATGCACAAGATTGGTTAAAAACCCTAATTGGACAAGAATATGCCTAGGGAGGACGAAAATACCCTAATTGATCACCCAATGACACAAAGACACCTATTGGATGCACAAGATTGGTTAAAAACCCTAATTTGACAATAATATGCCTAGGGAGGACGAAAATGACCTAAATGTTAATCCAATGACACAAATGAACTTATTGGATGCACAAGATTGGTTAAAAACCCTAATTGGACAAGAATAAGCCTAGGGAGGACGAAAATGACCTAATTGATCATCCAATGACACAAACACACCTATTGGATGCACAAGATTGGTTAAAAACCCTAATTGGACAAGAATAAGCAAGGGTGGACGAAAATGACCTAAATGTTAATCCAATAACACAAATGAACTTATTGGATGCACAAGATTGGTTAAAAACCCTAATTGGACAAGAATATGCCTAGGGAGGACGAAAATGACCTAAATGTTAATCCAATGACACAAATGAACTTATTGGATGCACAAGATTGGTTAAAAACCCTAATTGGACAAGAATAAGCCTAGGGAGGACGAAAATGACCTAATTGATCATCCAATGACACAAACACACGTATTGGATGCACAAGATTCGTTCAAAACCCTAATTGGACAAGAATAAGCCTAGGGAGGACGAAAATGACCTAATTGATCATCCAAAGACAGAAACACATCTATTGGATGCACAAGATTGGTTAAAAACCCTAGTTGGACAAGAATATGCCTAGGGAGGACGAAAATGACCTAAATGTTAATCCAATGACACAAATGAACTTATTGGATGCACAAGATTGGTTAAAAACCCTAATTGGACAAGAATAAGCCTAGGGAGGACGAAAATGACCTAATTGATCATCCAATGACACACACACCTATTGGATGCACAAGATTGGTTAAAAACCCTAATTGGACAAGAATATGCCTAGGGAGGACGAAAATGACCTAATTGATCATCCAATGACACAAACACACCTATTGGATGCACAAGATTGGTTGAAAACCCTAATTGGACAAGAATATGCATTGGGAGGACGAAAATGACCTAATTGATCATCCAATGACACAAACACACCTATTGGATGCACAAGATTGGTTAAAAACCCTAATTGGACAAGAATAAGCCTAGGGAGGACGAAAATGACCTAATTGATCATCCAATGACACAAACACACCTATTGGATGCACAAGATTGGTTTAAAACCCTAGATGGACAAGAATATGCCTAAGGAGGACGAAAAGGACCTAATTGATCATCCAATGACACAAATGAACTTATTGCATGCACAAGATTGGTTAAAAACCCTAATTGGCCAATAATAAGCCTAGGGAGGACGAAAATGACCTAATTGATCATCCAATGACACAAACACACCTATTGGATGCACAAGATTGGTTAAAAACCCTAATTGGACAAGAATAAGCCTAGGGAGGACGAAAATGACCTAATTGATCATCCAATGACACAAACACACCTATTGGATGCACAAGATTGGTTAAAAACCCTAATTGGACAAGAATATGCCTAGGGAGGACGAAAATGACCTAAATATTAATTCAATGATACAAACAAACTTATTGGATGCACAAGATTGGTTAAAAACCCTAATTGGACAAGAATAAGCCTAGGGACGACGAAAATGACCTAAATGTTAATCCAATGACACAACTCAACTTATTGGATGCACAAGATTGGTTAAAAACCCTAATTGGACAAGAATATGCCTAGGGAGGACGAAAATGACCTAAATGTTAATCCAATGACACAAATGAACTTATTGAATGCACAAGATTGGTTAAAAACCCTAATTGGACAAGAAAAAGCCTAGGGAGGACGAAAATGACCTAAATGTTAATCCAATGACACAAATGAACTTATTGGATGCACAAGATTGGTTAAAAACCCTAATTGGACAAGAATAAGCCTAGGGAGGACGAAAATGACCTAATTGATCATCCATTGCCACAAACACACCTATTGGATGCACAAGATTGGTTAAAAACCCTAATTGGACAAGAATAAGCACAGGGAGGACGAAAATGACCTAATTGATCATCCAATGACACAAACACACCTATTGGATGCACAAGATTGGTTAAAAACCCTAGTTGGACAAGAATATGCCTAGGGAGGACGAAAATGACCTAATTGATCATCCAAGGACTTAAATGAACTTATTGGATGCACAAGCTTGGTTAAAAACCCTAATTGGACAAGAATAAGCATAGAAAGGACGAAAATGACCTAATTGATCATCCAATTACACAAACACACCTATTGGATGCACAAGATTGGTTAAAAACCCTAAATAGACAAGAATATGCCTAGGGAGGACGAAAATGACCTAAATGTTAATCCAATGACACAAATGAACTTATTGGATGCACAAGATTGGTTAAAAACCCTAATTGGACAAGAATAAGCCTAGGGAGGACGAAAATGACCTAATTGATCATCCAATGACACAAACACACCTATTGGATGCACAAGATTGGTTAAAAACCCTAGTTGGACAAGAATAAGTCTAGGGAGGACGAAAATGACCTAATTGATCATCCAATGACACAAATGAACTTATTGGATGCACTAGATTGTTTAAAAACCCTAATTGGACAAGAATAAGCCTAGGGAGGACGAAAATGGCCTAATTGATCATCCAATGACACAAACACACCTATTGGATACACAAGATTGGTTAAAAACCCTAATTGGACAAGAATATGCCTAGGGAGGACGAAAATGACCTAAATGTTAATCCAATGACACAAATGAACTTATTGGATGCACAAGATTGGTTAAAAACCCTAATAGGACAAGAATAAGCCTAGGGAGGACTAAAATGACCTAATTGATCATCCAATGACGCAAACACACCTATTGGATGCACAAGATTGGTTAAAAACCCTAATTGGACAAGAATAAGCCTAGGGAGGACGAAAATGACCTAATTGATCATCCAATGACACAAACACACCTATTGGATGCACAAGATTGGTTAAAAACCCTAATTGGACAAGAATATGCCTAGGGAGGACGAAAATGACCTAAATGTTAATCCAATGACACAAATGTACTTATTGGATGCACAAGATTGGTTAAAAACCCTAATTGGACAAGAATAAGCCTAGGGAGGACGAAAATGACCTAATTGATCATCCAATACCACAAACACACCTATTGGATGCACAAGATTGGTTAAAAACCCTAATTGGACAAGAATAAGCCTAGGGAGAACGAAAATGACCTTATTGATCATCCAATGACACAAACACACCTATTGGATGCACAAGATTGGTTAAAAACCCTAATTGGACAAGAATATGCCTAGGGAGGACGAAAATGACCTAAATGTAAATCCAATGGCGCAACTCAACTTATTGGATGCACAAGATTGGTTAAAAACCCTAATTGGACAAGAATAAGCTTAGGGAGGATGAAAATGACCTAATTGATCATCCAATGACACAAACACACCTATTGGATGCACAAGATTGGTTAAAAACCCTAATTGGACAAGAATAAGCCTAGGGAAGACGAAAATGACCTAATTGATCATCCAATGACACAAACACACCTATTGGATACACAAGATTGGTTAAAAACCCTAATTGGACAAGAATATGCCTCGGGAGGACGTCGAAAATGACCTAAATGTTAATCCAATGACACAAATGAACTTATTGGATGCACAAGATTGGTTAAAAACCCTAATTGGACAAGAATAAGCATAGGGAGGACGAAAATGACCTAAATGTTAATCCAATGAAACAACTCAACTTATTGGATGCACAAGATTGGTTAAAAACCCTAATTGGACAAGAATAAGCCTAGGGAGGACGAAAATGACCTAATTGATCATCCAATGACACAAACACACCTATTGGATGCACAAGATTGGTTAAAAACCCTAATTGGACAAGAATATGCCTAGGGAGGACGAAAATGACCTAAATGTTAATTCAATGAAACAAACAAACTTATTGGATGCACAAGATTGGATAAAAACCCTAATTGGACAAGAATTAGCCTAGGGAGGACGAAAATGACCTAATTGATCATCAAATGACACAAACACACCTATTGGATGCACAAGATTGGTTAAAAACCCTAATTGGACAAGAATAAGCCTAGGGAGGACGAAAATGATCTAATTGATCATCCAATGACACAAACACACCTATTGGATAGACAAGATTGGTTAAAAACCCTAATTTGACAAGAATATGCCTAGGGAGGACGAAAATGACCTAAATGTTAATCCAATGAGACAAATGAACTTATTGGATGCAAAAGATTGGTTAAAAACCCTAATTGGACAAGAATAAGCATAGGGAGGACCAAAATGACCTAACTGTTAATCCAATGAAACAACTCAACTTAGTGGATGCACATGATTGGTTAAAAACCCTAATTGGACAAGAATAAGCCCACGGAGGACGAAAATGACCTAATTGATCATCCAATGAGACAAACACATCTATTGGATGCACAAGATTGGTTAAAAACCCTAATTGGACAAGAATATGCCTAGGGAGGACGGAAATGACCTAATTGATCATCCAATGACACAAACACACCTATTGGATGCACAAGATTGGTTAAAAACCCTAATTGGACAATAATATGTCTAGGGAGAACGAAAATGACCTAAATATTAATTCAATGACACAAACAAACTTATTGGATGCACAAGATTGGTTAAAAACCCTAATTGGACAAGAATAAGCCTAGGGAGGACGAAAATGACCTAAATGTTAATCCAATGACGCAACTCAACTTATTGGATGCACAAGATTGGTTAAAAACCCTAATTGGACAAGAATAAGCCTAGGGAGGACGAAAATGACCTAATTGATCATCCAATGACACAAACACACCTATTGGATACACAAGATTGGTTAAAAACCCTAATTGGACAAGAATATGCCTAGGGAGGACGTCGAAAATGACCTAAATGTTAATCCAATGACAAAAATGAACTTATTGGATGCACAAGATTGGTTAAAAACCCTAATTGGACAAGAATAAGCATAGGGAGGACGAAAATGACCTAAATGTTAATCCAATGAAACAACTCAACTTATTGGATGCACAAGATTGGTTAAAAACCCTAATTGGACAAGAATAAGCCTAGGGAGGACGAAAATGACCTAATTGATCATCCAATGACACAAACACACCTTTTGGATGCACAAGATTGGTTAAAAACCCTAATTGGACAAGAATATGCCTAGGGAGGACGAAAATGACCTAAATGTTAATTCAATGAAACAAACAAACTTATTGGATGCACAAGATTGGTTAAAAACCCTAATTGGACAAGAATTAGCCTAGGGAGGACGAAAATGACCTAATTGATCATCAAATGACACAAACACACCTATTGGATGCACAAGATTGGTTAAAAACCCTAATTGGACAAGAATAAGCCTAGGGAGGACGAAAATGATCTAATTGATCATCCAATGACACAAACACACCTATTGGATAGACAAGATTGGTTAAAAACCCTAATTTGACAAGAATATGCCTAGGGAGGACGAAAATGACCTAAATGTTAATCCAATGAGACAAATGAACTTATTGGATGCAAAAGATTGGTTAAAAACCCTAATTGGACAAGAATAAGCATAGGGAGGACCAAAATGACCTAAATGTTAATCCAATGAAACAACTCAACTTAGTGGATGCACAAGATTGGTTAAAAACCCTAATTGGACAAGAATAAGCCCACGGAGGACGAAAATGACCTAATTGATCATCCAATGAGACAAACACATCTATTGGATGCACAAGATTGGTTAAAAACCCTAATTGGACAAGAATATGCCTAGGGAGGACGGAAATGACCTAATTGATCATCCAATGACACAAACACACCTATTGGATGCACAAGATTGGTTAAAAACCCTAATTGGACAAGAATAAGCCTAGGGAGGACGAAAGTGACCTAATTGATCATCCAATGACACAAACACACATATTGGATGCACAAGATTGGTTAAAAACCCTAATTGGACAAGAATATGCCTAGGGAGGACGAAAATGACCTAAATGTTAATCCAATGACACAAATGAACTTATTGGATGCACAAGATTGGTTAAAAACCCTAATTGGACAAGAATAAGCCTAGGGAGGACAAAAATGACCTAATTGATCATCCAATGACACAAACACACCTATTGGATGCACAAGATTGGTTAAAAACCCTAATTGGACAAGAATAAGCCTAGGGAGGACGAAAACGACCTAATTGATCATCCAATGACACAAACACACCTATTGGATGCACAACATTGGTTAAAAACCCTAATTGGACAAGAATATGCCTAGGGAGGACGAAAATGACCTAATTGACCATCCAATGACACAAACACACCTATTGGATGCACAAGATTGGTTAAAAACCATAATTGGACAAGAATAAGCCTAGGGAGGACGAAAATGACCTAATTGATCATCCAATGACACAAACACACCTATTGGATGCACAAGATTGGTTAAAAACCCTAATTGGACAAGAATATGCCTAGGGAGGACGAAAATGACCTAAATGTTAATCCAATGACACAAATGAACTTATTGGATGCACAAGATTGGTTAAAAACCCTAATTGGACAAGAATAAGCCTAGGGAGGCTGATAATGACCTAATTGATCATCCAATGACACAAACACACCTATTGGATGCACTAGATTGGTTAAAAACCCTAATTGGACAAGAATATGCCTAGGGAGGACGAAAATGACCTAATTGATCATCTAATGACACAAACACACCTATTGGATGCACAAGATTGGTTAAAAACCATAATTGGACAAGAATAAGCCTAGGGAGGACGAAAATGACCTAATTGATCATCCAATGACACAAACACACCTATTGGATACACAAGATTGGTTAAAAACCCTAATTGGACAAGAATATGCCTAGGGAGGACGAAAATGACCTAAATGTTAATCCAATGACACAAATGAACTTATTGGATGCACAAGATTGGTTAAAAACCCTAATGGGACAAGAATAAGCCTAGGGAGGACGAAAATGACCTAATTGATCATCCAATGACACAAACACACCTATTGGATGCACAAGATTGGTTAAAAACCCTAATTGGACAAGAATAAGCCTAGGGAGGAAGAAAATGACCTAATTGATCATCCAACGACACAAACACACCAATTGGATGCACAAGATTGGTTTAAAACCCTAATTGGACAAGAATAAGCCTAGGGAGGACGAAAATGACTTAATTTATCATCCAATTACACAAACACACCTATTGGATGCACAAGATTAGTTAAAAACCCTAGTTGGACAAGAATATGCCTAGGGAGGACGAAAATGACCTAATTGATCATCCAATGACACAAACACACCTATTGGATGCACAAGATTGGTTAAAAACCCTAATTGGACAAGAATAAGCCTAGGGAGGACGAAAATGACCTAATTGATCATCCAATGACACAAACACACCTATTGGATGCACAAGATTGGTTAAAAACCCTAGTTGGTCAAGAATAAGCCTAGGGAGGACGAAAATGACCTAAATATTAATTCAATGACACAAACAAAGTTATTGGATGCACAAGATTGGTTAAAAACCCTAATTGGAAGAGAATAAGCCTAGGGAGGACGAAAATGACCTAATTGATCATCCAATGACACAAACACACCTATTGGATGCACAAGATTGGTTAAAAACCCTAATTGGACAAGAATATGCCTAGGGAGGACGAAAATGACCTAATTGATCATCCAATGACACAAACAAACTTATTGGATGCACAAGATTGGTTAAAAACCGTAATTGGACATGAATAAGCCTAGGGAGGACGAAAATGACCGAATTGATCATCCAATGACACAAACACACCTATTGGATGCACAAGATTGGTTAAAAACCCTAATTGGACAAGAATAAGCCTAGGGAGGACGAAAATGACCTAATTGATCATCCAATGACACAAACACACCTATTGGATGCACAAGATTGGTTAAAAACCCTAATTGGACAAGAATATGCCTAGGGAGGACGAAAATGACCTAATTGATCATCCAATGACACAAATGAACTTATTGGATGCACAAGATTAGTTAAAAACCCAAATTGGACATGAATAAGCCTAGGGAGGACAAAAATAACCTAATTGATCATCAAATGACACAAACACACCTATTGGATGCACAAGATTGGTTAAAAACCCTAATTGGACAAGAATATGCCTAGGGAGGACGAAAATGACCTAAATGTTAATCCAATGACACAAATGAACTTATTGGATGCACAAGATTGGTTAAAAACCCTAATTGGACAAGAATAAGCCTAGGGAGGACGAAAATGACCTAATTGATCATCCAATGACACAAACACACCTATTGGATGCACAAGATTGGTTAAAAACCCTAATTGGACAAAAATAAACCTAGGGAGGACGAAAATGGCCTAATTGATCATCCAATGACACAAACACACCTATTGGATGCACAAGATTGGTTAAAAACCCTAATTGGACAAGAATATGCCTAGGGAGGACGAAAATACCCTAATTGATCACCCAATGACACAAAGACACCTATTGGATGCACAAGATTGGTTAAAAACCCTAATTTGACAATAATATGCCTAGGGAGGACGAAAATGACCTAAATGTTAATCCAATGACACAAATGAACTTATTGGATGCACAAGATTGGTTAAAAACCCTAATTGGACAAGAATAAGCCTAGGGAGGACGAAAATGACCTAATTGATCATCCAATGACACAAACACACCTATTGGATGCACAAGATTGGTTAAAAACCCTAATTGGACAAGAATATGCCTAGGGAGGACGAAAATGACCTAAATATTAATTCAATGACACAAACGAAGTTATTGGATGCACAAGATTGGTTAAAAACCCTAATTGGACAAGAATAAGCCTAGGGAGGACGAAAATGACCTAATTGATCATCAAATGACACAAACACACCTATTGGATGCACAAGATTGGTTAAAAACCCTAATTGGACAAGAATATGCCTAGGGAGAACGAAAATGACCTAAATATTAATTCAATGACACAAACAAAGTTATTGGATGCACAAGATTGGTTAAAAACCCTAATTGGACAAGAATAAGCCCAGGGAGGACGAAAATGACCTAATTGATCATCCAATGACACAAACACACCTATTGGATGCACAAGATTGGTTAAAAACCCTAATTGGACAAGAATAAGCCTAGGGAGGACGAAAATGACCTAATTGATCATCCACTGCCACAAACACACCTATTGGATGCACAAGATTGGTTAAAAACCCTAATTGGACAAGAATAAGCCTAGGGAGGACGAAAATGACCTAATTGATCATCCAATGACACAAACACACCTATTGGATGCACAAGATTGGTTAAAAACCCTAATTGGACAAGAATAAGCCTAGGGAGGACGAAAATGACCTAATTGATCATCCAATGACACAAACACACCTATTGGATGCACAAGATTGGTTAGAAACCCTAATTGGACAAGAATAAGCCTAGGGAGGACAAAAATGAACTAATTGATCATCCAATGACACAAACACACCTATTGGATGCACAAGATTGGTTAAAAACCCTAATTGGACAAGAATAAGCCTAGGGAGGACGAAAATGACCTAATTGATCATCCAATGACACAAACACACCTATTGGATGCACAAGATTGGTTAAAAACCCTAATTGGACAAGAATAAGCCTAGGGAGGACGAAAATGACCTAATTGATCATCCAATGACACAAACACACCTATTGGATGCACAAGATTGATTAAAAACCCTAATTTGACAAGAATAAGTCTAGGGAGGATGAAAATGACCTAATTGATCATCCAATGACACAAACACACCTATTGGATGCACAAGATTGGTTAAAAACCCTAATTGGACAAGAATAAGCCTAGGGAGGACGAAAATGACCTAATTGATCATCCAATGACACAAACACACCTATTGGATGCACAAGATTGGTTAAAAACCCTAATTCGACAAGAATATGCCTAGGGTGGACGAAAATGACCTAATTGATCATCTAATGACACAAACACACCTATTGGATGCACAAGATTGGTTAAAAACCATAATTGGACAAGAATAAGCCTAGGGAGGACGAAAATGACCTAATTGATCATCCAATGACACAAACACACCTATTGGATGCACAAGACTGGTTAAAAACCCTAATTGGACAAGAATATGCCTAGGGAGGACGAAAATGACCTAAATGTTAATCCAATGACACAAATGAACTTATTGGATGCACAAGATTGGTTTAAAACCGTAATTGGACAAGAATAAGCCTTCGAAGGACGAAAATGACCTAATTGATCATTCAATGACACAATCACACCTATTGGATGCACAAGACTGGTTAAAAACCCTAATTATACAAGAATATGCCTAGGAAGGACGAAAATGACCTAATTGATCATCCAATGACACAAACACACCTATTGGATGCACAAGATTAGTTAAAAACCCTAATTGGACAAGAATAAGCCTAGGGAGGACGAAAATGACCTAATTGATCATCCAATGACACAAACACACCTATTGGATGCACAAGATTGGTTAAAAACCCTAATTGGACAAGAATAAGCCTAGGGAGGACGAAAATGACCTAATTGATCATCCAATGACACAAACACACCTATTGGATGCACAAGATTGGTTAAAAACCCTAATTGGACAAGAATAAGCCTAGGGAGGACGAAAATGACCTAATTGATCATCCAATGACACAACTCAACTTATTGGATGCACAAGATTGGTTAAAAACCCTAATTGGACAAGAATAAGCCTAGTGAGGACGAAAATGACCTAATTGATCATCCAATGACACAAACACACCTATTGGATGCACAAGATTGGTTAAAAACCCTAATTGGACAAGAATAAGCCCAGGGAGGACGAAAATGACCTAATTGGTCATCCAATGACACAAACACACCTATTGGATGCACAAGATTGGTTAAAAACCCTAATTGGACAAGAATAAGCCTAGGAAGGACGAAAATGACCTAATTTATCATCCAATGACTCAAACACACCTATTGGATGCACAAGATTGGTTAAAAACCCTAATTGGACAAGAATAAGCCTAGGGAGGACGAAAATGACCTAATTGATCATCCAATGACACAAACACACCTATTGGATGCACAAGATTGGTTAAAAACCCTAGTTGGACAAGAATAAGCCTAGGGAGGACGAAAATGACCTAATTGATCATCCAATAACACAAATGAACTTATTGGATGCACAAGATTGGTTAAAAACCCTAATTGGACAAGAATAAGCCTAGTGAGGACGAAAATGACCTAATTGATCATCCAATGACACAAACACACATATTGGAAGCACAAGATTGGTTAAAAACCATAGTTGGACAAGAATATGCCTAGGGAGGACGAAAATGACCTAAATATTAATTCAATGACAGAAACAAAGTTATTGGATGCACAAGATTGGTTAAAAACCCTAATTGGACAAGAATAAGTCTAGGGAGGACGAAAATGACCTAATTGATCATCCAATGACACAAACACACCTATTGGATACACAAGATTGGTTAAAAACCCTAATTGGACAAGAATAAGCCCAGGGGGGACGAAAATGACCTAATTGGTCATCCAATGACACAAACACACCTATTGGATGCACAAGATTGGTTAAAAACCCTAATTGGACAAGAATAAGCCTAGGGAGGACGAAAATGACCTAATTGATCATCCAATGACACAAACACACCTATTGGATGCACAAGATTGGTTTAAAACCCTAGTTGGACAAGAATATGCCTAGGGAGGACGAAAATGACCTAATTGATCATCCAATGACACAAATGAACTTATTGGATGCACAAGATTGGTTAAAAACCCTAATTGGACAAGAATAAGCCTAGGGAGGACGAAAATGACCTAATTGATCATCCAATGACACAAATGAACTTATTGCATGCACAAGATTGGTTAAAAACCCTAATAGGACAAGAATAAGCCTAGGGAGGACCAAAATGACCTAATTGATTATCCAATGACACAAACACACCTATTGGATGCACAAGATTGGTTAAAAACCCTAATTGGACAAGAATAAGCCTAGGGAGGACGAAAATGACCTAATTGATCATCCAATGACACAAACACACCTATTGGATGCACAAGATTGGTTAAAAACCCTAATTGGACAAGAATAAGCCTAGGGAGGACGAAAATGACCTAATTGATCATCCAATGACACAAACACACCTATTGGATGCACAAGATTGGTTAAAAACCCAAATTGGACAAGAATAAGCCTAGTGAGGACGAGAATGACCTAATTGATCATCCAATGACACAAACACACCTATTGGAAGCACAAGATTGGTTAAAAACCCTAATTGGAGAAGAATATGCCTAGGGAGGACGAAAATGACCTAAATATTAATCCAATGACACAAATGAACTTATTGGATGCACAAGATTGGTTAAAAACCCTAATTGGGCAAGAATAAGCCTAGGGAGGACAAAAATGACCTAATTGATCATCCAATGACACAAACACACCTATTGGAT
Organism: Cicer pinnatifidum; assembly: GCA_037974775.1. Lineage (NCBI taxonomy): Eukaryota > Viridiplantae > Streptophyta > Magnoliopsida > Fabales > Fabaceae > Cicer > Cicer pinnatifidum. The sequence goes on along the minus strand of JBBPBR010001480.1, from coordinate 169,236 downwards.
GCACAAGATTGGTTAAAAACCCTAATTGGACAAGAATAAGCCTAGGGAGGACGAAAATGACCTAATTGATCATCCAATGACACAAACACACCTATTGGATGCACAAGATTGGTTAAAAACTCTAATTGGACAAGAATAAGCCTAGGGAGGTCGAAAATGACCTAATTGATCATGCAATGACACAAACACACCTATTGGATGCACAAGATTGGTTAAAAACCCTAATTGGACAAGAATAAGCCTAGGGAGGACGAAAATGACCTAATTGATCATCCAATGACACAAACACACCTATTGGATGCACAAGATTGGTTAAAAACCCTAGTTGGACAAGAATATGCCTAGGGAGGACGAAAATGACCTAATTGATCATCCAATGACACAAATGAACTTATTGGATGCACAAGATTGGTTAAAAACCATAATTGGAAAAGAATATGCCTAGGGAGGAGGAAAATGACCTAAATATTAATTCAATGACACAAACAAAGTTATTGGATGCACAAGATTGGTTAAAAACCCTAATTGGACAAGAATAAGCCTAGGGAGGACGAAAATGACCTAATTGATTATCCAATGACACAAACACACCTATTGGAAGCACAAGATTGGTAAAAAAAACCCTAATTGGACAAGAATATGCCTAGGGAGGACGAAAATGACCTAAATGTTAATCCAATGACACAAATGAACTTATTGGATGCGCAAGATTGGTTAAAAACCCTAATTGGACAATAATAAGCCTAGGGAGGACGAAAATGACCTAATTGATCATCAAATGACACAAACACACCTATTGGATGCACAAGATTGGTTAAAAACCCTAATTGGACAAGAATAAGCCTAGGGAGAACGAAAATGACCTTATTGATCATCCAATGACACAAACACACCTATTGGATGCACAAGATTGGTTAAAAACCCTAATTGGACAAGAATATGCCTAGGGAGGACGAAAATGACCTAATTGATCATCCAATGACACAAACACACCTATTGGATGCACAAGATTGGTTAAAAACCCTAATTGGACAATAATATGTCTAGGGAGAACGAAAATGACCTAAATATTAATTCAATGACACAAACAAACTTATTGGATGCACAAGATTGGTTAAAAACCCTAATTGGACAAGAATAAGCCTAGGGAGGACAAAAATGACCTAAATGTTAATCCAATGACGCAACTCAACTTATTGGATGCACAAGATTGGTTGAAAACCCTAATTGGTCAAGAATAAGCCTAGGGAGGACGAAAATGACCTAATTGATCATCCAATGACACAAACACACCTATTGGATACACAAGATTGGTTTAAAACCCTAATTGGACAAGAATATGCCTAGGGAGGACGTCGAAAATGACCTAAATGTTAATCCAATGACAAAAATGAACTTATTGGATGCACAAGATTGGTTAAAAACCCTAATTGGACAAGAATAAGCATAGGGAGGACGAAAATGACCTAAATGTTAATCCAATGAAACAACTCAACTTATTGGATGCACAAGATTGGTTAAAAACCCTAATTGGACAAGAATAAGCCTAGGGAGGACGAAAATGACCTAATTGATCATCCAATGACACAAACACACCTTTTGGATGCACAAGATTGGTTAAAAACCCTAATTGGACAAGAATATGCCTAGGGAGGACGAAAATGACCTAAATGTTAATTTAATGAAACAAACAAACTTATTGGATGCACAAGATTGGTTAAAAACCCTAATTGGACAAGAATTAGCCTAGGGAGGACGAAAATGACCTAATTGATCATCAAATGACACAAACACACCTATTGGATGCACAAGATTGGTTAAAAACCCTAATTGGACAAGAATAAGCCTAGGGAGGACGAAAATGATCTAATTGATCATCCAATGACACAAACACACCTATTGGATACACAAGATTGGTTAAAAACCCTAATTTGACAAGAATATGCCTAGGGAGGACGAAAATGACCTAAATGTTAATCCAATGAGACAAATGAACTTATTGGATGCACAAGATTGGTTAAAAACCCTAATTGGACAAGAATAAGCATAGGGAGGACCAAAATGACCTAAATGTTAATCCAATGAAACAACTCAACTTAGTGGATGCACAAGATTGGTTAAAAACCCTAATTGGACAAGAATAAGCCCAGGGAGGACGAAAATGACCTAATTGATCATCCAATGACACAAACACATCTATTGGATGCACAAGATTGGTTAAAAACCCTAATTGGACAAGAATGTGCCTAGGGAGGACGAAAATGACCTAATTGATCATCCAATGACACAAACACACCTATTGGATGCACAAGATTGGTTAAAAACCCTAATTGGACAATAATATGTCTAGGGAGAACGAAAATGACCTAAATATTAATTCAATGACACAAACAAACTTATTGGATGCACAAGATTTGTTAAAAACCCTAATTGGACAAGAATAAACCTAGGGAGGACGAAAATGACCTAATTGATCATCCAATGCCACAAACACACCTATTGGATGCACAAGATTGGTTAAAAACCCTAATTGGACAAGAATAAGCCTAGGGAGGACGAAAATGACCTAATTGATCATCCAATGACACAAACACACCTATTGGATGCACAAGATTGGTTAAAAACCCTAATTGGACAAGAATAAGCCTAGGGAGGACAACAATGACCTAATTGATCATCCAATGACACAAACACACCTATTGGATGCACAAGAATGGTTAAAAACCCTAATTGGACAAGAATAAGCCTAGGGAGGACGAAAATGACCTAATTGATCATCCAATGACACAAACACACCTATTGGATGCACAAGATTGGTTAAAAACCCTAATTGGACAAGAATAAGCCTAGGGAGGACGAAAATGACCTAATTGATCATCCAATGACACAAACACACCTATTGGATGCACAAGATTGGTTAAAAACCCTAATTGGACAAGAATATGCCTAGGGAGGACGAAAATGACCTAAATGTTAATCCAATGACACAACTCAACCTATTGGATGCACAAGATTGGTTAAAAACCCTAATTGGACAAGAATAAGCCTAGGGAGGACGATAAATGACCTAATTGATCATCCAATGACACAAACACACCTATTGGATGCACAAGATTGGTTAAAAACCCTAATTGGACAAGAATAAGCCTAGGGAGGACGAAAATGACCTAATTGATCATCCAATGACACAAACACACCTATTGGATGCACAAGATTGGTTAAAAACCCTAATTGGACAAGAATAAGCCTAGGGAGGACGAAAATGACCTAATTGATCATCCAATGACACAAACACACCTATTGGATGCACAAGATTGGTTAAAACCCCTAATTTGACTAGAATAAGCCTAGGGAGGACGAAAATGACCTAATTGATCATCCATTGCCACAAACACACCTAATGGATGCACAAGATTGGTTAAAAACCCTAATTGGACAAGAATATGCCTAGGGAGGACGCAAATGACCTAATTGGTCATCCAATGACACAAACACACCTATTGGATGCACAAGATTGGTTAAAAACCCTAATTGGACAAGAATAAGCCTAGGGAGGACGAAAATGACCTAATTGATCATCCAATGACACAAACACACCTTTTGGATGCACAAGATTGGTTAAAAACCCTAATTGGACAAGAATATGCCTAGGGAGGACGAAAATGACCTAAATGTAAATCCATTGACACAAATGAACTTATTGGATGCACAGGATTGGTTAAAAACCCTAATTGGACAAGAATAAGCCTAGGGAGGACGAAAATGACCTAATTGATCATCCACTGCCACAAACACACATATTCGATGCACAAGATTGGTTAAAAACCCTAATTGGACAATAATATGCCTAGGGAGGACGAAAATGACCTAAATATTAATTCAATGACACAAACAAAGTTATTGGATGCACAAGATTGGTTAAAAACCCTAATTGGACAAGAATATGCCTAGGGAGGACGAAAATGACCTAATTAATCATCCAATGACACAAACACACCTATTGGATGCACAAGATTGGTTAAAAACCCTAATTGGACAAGAATATGCCTAGGGAGGACGAAAATGACCCAAATATTAATTCAATGACACAAACAAACATATTGGATGCACAAGATTGGTTAAAAACCCTTATTGGACAAGAATAAGCCTAGGGAGGACGAAAATGACCTAATTGATCATCCAATGACACAAACACACCTATTGGATGCACAAGATTGGTTAAAAACCCTAATTGGACAAGAATATGCCTAGGGAGGACGGATATGACCTAAATGTTAATGCAATGACATAAATGAACTTATTGGATGTACAAGATTGGTTAAAAACCCTAATTGGACAAGAATAAGCCTAGGGAGGACGAAAATGACCTAATTGATCATCCAATGACACAAACACACCTATTGGATGCACAAGATTGGTTAAAAACCCTAATTGGACAAGAATATGCCTAGGGAGGACGAAAATGACCTAATTGGTCATCCAATGACACAAACACACCTATTGGATGCACAAGATTGGTTAAAAACCCTAATTGGACAAGAATAAGCCTAGGGAGGACGAAAATAACCTAATTGATCATCCAATGACACAAACACACCTATTGGATGCACAAGATTGGTTAAAAACCCTAATTGGACAAGAATATGCCTAGGCAGGACGAAAATGATCTAAATGTTAATCCAATGACACAAATGAACTTATTGGATGCACAAGATTGGTTAAAAACCCTAATTGGACAAGAATAAGCCTAGGGAGGACGAAAATGACCTAATTGATCATCCAATGACACAAACACACCTATTGGATGCACAAGATTGGTTAAAAACCCTAATTGGACAAGAATATGCCTAGGGAGGACGAAAATGACCTAATTGATCATCCAATGACACAAATGAACCTATTGGATGCACAAGATTGGTTAAAAACCCTAGTTGGACAAGAATAAGCCTAGGGAGGACGAAAATGACCTAATTGATCATCCAATGACACAAACACACCTATTGGATGCACAAGATTGGTTAAAAACCCTAGTTGGACAAGAATGTGCCTAGGGAGGACGAAAATGACCTAATTGATCATCCAATGACACAAACACACCTATTGGATGCACAAGATTGGTTAAAAACCCTAGTTGGACAAGAATATGCCTAGGGAGGACGAAAATGACCTAATTGGTCATCCAATGTCACAAATGAACTTATTGGATGCACAAGATTGGTTAAAAACCCTAGTTGTACAAGAATATGCCTAGGGAGGACGAAAATTACCTAATTGATCATCCAATGACACAAATGAACTTATTGGATGCACAAAATTAGTTAAAAACCCTAATTGGACAAGAATAAGCCTAGGGTGGACGAAAATGACCTAATTGATCATCCAATGACACAAACACACCTATTGGATGCACAAGATTGGTTAAAAACCCTAATTGGACAAGAATAAGCCTAGGGAGGACGAAAATGACCTAATTGATCATCCAATGACACAAACACACCTATTGGATGCACAAGATTGGTTAAAAATCCTAATTGGACAAGAATAAGCCTAGGGAGGATAAAAATGACCTAATTGATCATCCAATGACACAAACACACCTATTGGATGCACAAGATTGGTTAAAAATCCTAATTGGACAAGAATAAGCCTAGGGAGGATAAAAATGACCTAATTGATCATCCAATGACACAAACACACCTATTGGATGCACAAGATTGGTTAAAAACCCTAATTGGACAAGAATAAGCCTAGGGAGGACGAAAATGACCTAATTGATCATCCAATGACACAAACACACCTATTGGATGCACAAGATTGGTTAAAAACCCTAATTGGACAAGAATAAGCCTAGGGAGGACGAAAATGACCTAATTGATCATCCAATCACACAAACACACCTATTGGATGCACAAGATTGGTTAAAAACCATAGTTGGACATGAATATGCCTAGGGAGGATGAAAATGACCTAATTGATCATCCAATGACACAAATGAACTTATTGGATGCACAAGATTGGTTAAAAACACTAATTGGACAAAAATAAGCCTAGGGAGGACAAAAATGACCTAATTGATCATCCAATGACACAAACACACCTATTGGATGCACAAGATTGGTTAAAAACCCTAATTGGACAAGAATAAGCCTAGGGAGGACGAAAATGACCTAATTGATCATCCAATGACACAAACACACCTATTGGATGCACAAGATTGGTTAAAAACCCTAATTGGACAAGAATAAGCCTAGGGAGGACGAAAATGACCTAATTGATCATCCAATGACACAAACACACCTATTGGATGCACAAGATTGGTTAAAAACCCTAATTGGACAAGAATAAGCCTAGGGAGGACGAAAATGACCTAATTGATCATCCAATGACACAAACACACCTATTGGATGCACAAGATTGGTTAAAGACCCTCATTGGACAAGAATATGCCTAGGGAGGACGAAAATGACCTAAATGTTAATCCAATGACACAAATGAACTTATTGGAAGCACAAGATTGGTTAAAAACCCTAATTGGACAAGAATAAGCCTATGGAGGACGAAAATGACCTAATTGATCATCCAATGACACAAACACACCTATTGGATGCACAAGATTGGTTAAAAACCCTAATTGGGCAAGTATAAGCCTAGGGAGGACGAAAATGACCTAACTGATCATCCAATGACACAAACACACGTATTGGAAGCACAAGATTGGTTAAAAACCCTAATTGGACAAGAATAAGCCTAGGGAGGACGAAAATGACCTAATTGATCATCCAATGACACAAACACACCTATTGGATGCACAAGATTGGTTAAAAACCCTAATTGGACAAGAATATGCCTAGGGAGGACGAAAATGACCTAAATGTTAATCCAATGACACAAATGAACTTATTGGATGCACAAGATTGGTTAAAAATCCTAATTGGACAAGAATAAGCCGAGGGAGGACGAAAATGACCTAATTGATCATTCAATGACACAAACACACCTATTGGATGCACAAGATTGGTTAAAAACCCTAATTGGACAAGAATATGCCTAGGGAGGACGAAAATGACCTAAATATTAATTCAATGACATAAACAAACTTATTGGATGCACAAGATTGCTTAAAAACCGTAATTGGACAAGAATAAGCCTAGGGAGGACGAAAATGACCTAATTGATCATCCAATGACACAAACACACCTATTGGATGCACAAGATTGGTTAAAAACCCTAATTGGACAAGAATATGCCTAGGGAGGACGAAAATGACCTAAATATTAATTCAATGACATAAACAACTTATTGGATGCACAAGATTGGTTAAAAACCCTAATTGGACAAGAATAAGCCTAGGGAGGACGAAAATGACCTAATTGATCTTCCAATGACACAAATGAACTTATTGGATGCACAAGATTGGTTAAAAACCCTAATTGGACAAGAATAAGCCTAGGGAGGAAGAAAATGACCTAATTGATCATCCAATGACACAAACACACCTATTAGATGCACAAGATTGGTTAAAAACCCTAATTGGACAAGAATAAGCCTAGGGAGGACGAAAATGACCTAATTGATCATCCAATGACACAAACACACCTATTAGATGCACAAGATTGGTTAAAAACCCTAATTGGACAAGAATAAGCCTAGGGAGGACGAAAATGACCTAATTGATCATCCAATGACACAAACACATCTATTGGATGCACAAGATTGGTTAAAAACCCTAATTGGACAAGAATATGCCTAGGGAGGACGGAAATGACCTAATTGATCATCCAATGACACAAACACACCTATTGGATGCACAAGATTGGTTAAAAACCCTAATTGGACAATAATATGTCTAGGGAGAACGAAAATGACCTAAATATTAATTCAATGACACATACAAACTTATTGGATGCACAAGATTGGTTAAAAACCCTAATTGGACAAGAATAAACCTAGGGAGGACGAAAATGACCTAATTGATCATCCAATGACACAAACACACCTATTGGATGCACAGGATTGGTTAAAAACCCTAATTGGACAAGAATATGCCTAGGGAGGACGAAAATGACCTAAATAATAATTCAATGACACAAACAAAGTTATTGGATGCACAAGATTGGTTAAAAACCCTAATTAGACAAGAATAAGCCTAGGGAGGACGAATATGACCTAATTGATCATCCAATGACACAAACACACCTATTGGATGCACAAGATTGGTTAAAAACCCTAATTGGACAAGAATAAGCCTAGGGAGGACGAAAATGACCTAATTGATCATCCAATGACACAAACACACCTATTGGATGCACAAGATTGGTTAAAAACCCTAATTGGACAAGAATATGCCTAGGGAGGACGAAAATGACCTAAATATTAATTTAATGACACAAACAAAGTTATGGGATGCACAAGATTGGTTAAAAACCCTAATTGGACAAGAATAAGCCTAGGGAGGACGAAAATGACCTAATTGATCATCCAATGACACAAACACACCTATTGGATGCACAAGATTGGTTAAAAACCCTAATTAGACAAGAATAAGCCTAGGGAGGACGAAAATGACCTAATTGATCATCCAATGACACAAACACACCTATTGGATGCACAAGATTGATTAAAAACCCTAATTTGACAAGAATAAGTCTAGGTAGGATGAAAATGACCTAATTGATCATCCAATGACACAAACACGCCTATTGGATGCACAAGATTGGTTAAAAACTCTAATTGGACAAGAATAAGCCTAGGGAGGACGAAAATGACCTAATTGATCATCCAATGACACAAACACACCTATTGGATGCACAAGATTGGTTAAAAACCCTAATTGGACAAGAATATGCCTAGGGAGGACGAAAATGACCTAAATATTAATTCAATGACACAAAGAAAGTTATTGGATGCACAAGATTGGTTAAAAACCCTAATTGGACAAGAATAAGCCTAGGGAGGACGTAAATGACCTAATTGATCATCCAATGACACAAACACACCTATTGGATGCACAAGATTGGTTAAAAACCCTAATTGGACAAGAATATGTCTAGGGAGGACGAAAATGACCTAAATGTTAATTCAATGATACAAACAAACTTATCGGATGCACAAGATTGGTTAAAAACCCTAATTGGACAAGAATAAGCCTACGGAGGACGAAAATGACCTAATTGATCATCCAAAGACACAAACACACCTATTGGATGCACAAGATTGTTTAAAAACCCTAATTGGACAAGAATAAGCCTAGGGAGGACGAAAATGACCTAATTGATCATCCAATGACACAAACACACCTATTGGATGCACAAGATTGGTTAAAAACCCTAATTGGACAAGAATATGCCTAGGGAGGACGAAAATGACCTAAATATTAATTCTATGACACAAACAAACTTATCGGATGCACAAGATTGGTTAAAAACCCTAATTGGACAAGAATAAGACTAGGGAGGACGAAAATGACCTAATTGATCATCCAATGACACAAACACAGCTATTGGATGCACAAGATTGGTTAAAAACCCTAATTGGACAAGAATATGCCTAGGGAGGACGAAAATGACCTAATTGATAATCCAATGACACAAACACACCTATTGGATGCACGAGATTGGTTAAAAACAATAATTGGACAAGAATAAGCCTAGGGAGGACGAAAATGACCTAATTGATCATCCAATGACACAAACACACCTATTGGATGCACAAGATTGGTTAAAAACCCTAATTGGACAAGAATATGCCTAGGGAGGACGAAAATGACCTAATTGATCATCCAGTGACACAAACACACCTATTAGATGCACAAGATTGGTTAAAAGCCCTAATTGGAGAAGAATAAGGCTAGGGAGGACGAAAATGACCTAATTGATCATCCAATGACACAAACACACCTATTGGAAGCACAAGATTGGTTAAAAAACCTAATTGGACAAGAATATGCCTGGGAAGTACGAAAATGACCTAAATGTTAATCCAATGACACCAATGAACTTATTGGATGCACAAGATTGGTTAAAAACCCTAATTGGACGAGAATAAGCCTAGGGAGGACGAAAATGACCTAATTGATCATCCAATGACACAAACACACCTATTGGATGCACAAGATTGGTTAAAAACCCTAATTGGACAAGAATATGCCTAGGGAGGACGAAAATGACCTAAATGATAATCGAATGACACAAATGAACTTATTGGATGAACAAGATTGCTTAAAAACCCTAATTGGACAAGAATAAGCCTAGGGAGGACGAAAATGACCTAATTGATCATCCAATGACACAAACACACCTATTGGATGCACAAGATTGGTTAAAAACCCTAACTGGACAAGAATATGCCTAGGGAGGACGAAAATGACCTAATTGATCATCCAATGACACAAATACACCTATTGGATGCACAAGATTGGTTAAAAACCCTAATTGGACAAGAATAAGCCTAGGGAGGACGAAAATGACCTAATTGATCATCCAATGACACAAACACACCTATTTGATGCACAAGATTGGTTAAAAACCGTAATTGGACAAGAATAAGCCTAGGGAGGACGAAAATGACCTAATTGATCATCCAATGACACAAACACACCTATTGGATGCACAAGATTGGTTAAAAACCCTAATTGGACAAGAATATGCCTAGGGAGGACGAAAATGACCTAATCGATCATCCAATGACATAAACACACCTATTGGAAGCACAAGATTGGTTAAAAACCCTAATTGGACAAGAATAAGCCTAGGGAGGACGAAAATGACCTAATTGATCATCCAATGACACAAACACACCTATTGGATGCACAAGATTGGTTAAAAACCCTAATTGGACAAGAATATGCCTAGGGAGGACGAAAATGACCTAATTGATCATCCAGTGAAACAAACACACCTATTGGATGCACAAGATTGGTTAAGAACCCTAATTGGACAAGAATATGCCTAGGGAGGACGAAAATGATCTAAATATTAATTCAGTGACACAAACAAACTCATTGGATGCACAAAATTGGTTAAAAACCCTAATTGGACATTAATAAGCCTAGGGAGGACGAGAATGACCTAATTGATCATCCAATGACACAAATACACCTATTGGAAGCACAAGATTGGTTAAAAACCCTAATTGGACAAGAATAAGCCTAGGGAGGACGAAAATGACCTAATTGATCATCCAATGACACAAACACACCTATTGGATGCACAAGATTGGTTAAAAACCCTAATTGGACAAGAATATGCCTAGGGAGGACGAAAATGACCTAATTGATCATCCAATGACACAAACACATCTATTGGAAGCACAAGATTGGTTAAAAACCCTAATTGGACAAGAATATGCAAAGGGAGGACGACAATGACCTAATTGATCATCCAATGACACAAACACAACTATTGGATCCACAAGATTGGTTAAAAACTCTAATTGGACAAGAATATACCTAGGCAGGACGAAAATGACTTAATTGATCATCCAATGACACAAACACATCTATTGGATGCACAAGATCGGTTAAAAACCCTAATTGGACAAGAATAAGCCTAGGGAGGACGAAAATGACCTAATTGATCATCCAATGACACAAACACACCTATTGGATGCACAAGATTGGTTAAAAACCCTAATTGGACAAGAATATGCCTAGGGAGGACGAAAATGACCTTATTGATCATCCAATAACACAAACACACCTATTGGATGCACAAGATTGGTTAAAAACCCTAATTGGACAAGAATAAGCCTAGGGAGGACGAAAATGACCTAATTGATCATCCAATGACACAAACACACCTATTGGATGCACAAGATTGGTTAAAAACCCTAATTGGACAAGAATATGCCTAGGGAGGACGAAAATGACCTAATTGATCATCCAATAACACAAATGAACTTATTGGATGCACAAGATTGGTTAAAAACCCTAATTGGACAAGAATAAGCCTAGGGAGGACGAAAATGATCTAATTGATCGTCCAATGACACAAACACACCTATTGAATGCACAAGATTGGTTAAAAACCCTAATTGGACAAGAATATGCCTAGGGAGGACTAAAATGACCTAAATGTTAATCCAATGACACAAATGAACTTATTGGATGCACAAGATTGGTTAAAAACCCTAATTGGACAAGAATAAGCCTAGGGAGGACGAAAATGACCTAATTGATCATCCAATGACACAAACACACCTATTGGATGAACAAGATTGGTCTAAAACTCTAATTGGACAAGAATATGCCTACGGATGACGAAAATGACCTAAATGTTAATCCAATGACACAAATGAACTTATTGGATGCACAAGATTGGTTAAAAACCCTAATTGGACAAGAATAAGCCTAGGGAGGACGAAAATGACCTAATTGATCATCCAATGACACAAACACACCTATTGGATGCACAAGATTGGTTAAAAACCCTAATTGGACAAGAATATGCCTAGGGAGGACGAAAATGACCTAATTGATCATCCAATGACACAAATGAACTTATTGGATGCACAAGATTGGTTAAAAACCCTAATTGGACAAGAATAAGCCTAGGGAGGACGAAAATGACCTAATTGATCATCAAATGACACAAACACACCTATTGGATGCACAAGATTGGTTAAAAACCCTAATTGGACAAGAATATGTCTAGGGAGGACGAAAATGACCTAATTGATCATCCAATGACACAAACACACCTATTGGATGCACAAGATTGGTTAAAAACCCTAATTGGACAAGAATATGCCTAGGGAGGACGGAAATGACCTAATTGATCATCCAATGACACAAACACACCTATTGGATGCACAAGATTGGTTAAAAACCCTAATTGGACAAGAATAAGCCTAGGGAGGACGAAAATGACCTAAATATTAATTCAATGAAACAAGCAAACTTATTGGATGCACAAGATTGGTTAAAAACCCTAATTGGACAAGAATAAGTCTAGGGAAGACGAAAATGACCTAATTGATCATCAAATGAAACAAACACACCTATTGGATGCACAAGATTGGTTAAAAACCCTAATTGGACAAGAATATGCCTAGGGAGGACGAAAATGACCTAAATATTAATTCAATGAAACAAGCAAACTTATTGGATGCACAAGATTCGTTAAAAACCCTAATTGGACAAGAATAAGTCTAGGGAAGACGAAAATGACCTAATTGATCATCAAAGGAAACAAACACACCTATTGGATGCACAAGATTGGTTAAAAACCCTAATTGGACAAGAATAAGCATAGGGAGGACCAAAATGACCTAAATGTTAATCCAATGAAACAACTCAACTTAGTGGATGCACAAGATTGGTTAAAAACCCTAATTGGACAAGAATAAGCCCAGGGAGGACGAAAATGACCTAATTGATCATCCAATGACACAAACACACCTATTGGATGCACAAGATTGGTTAAAAACCATAATTGGACAAGAATATGCCTAGGGAGGACGAAAATGACCTAAATATTAATCCAATGACACAAACAAAGTTATTGGATGCACAAGATTGGTTAAAAACCCTAATTGGACAAGAATAAGCCTAGGGAGGACGAAAATGACCTAATTGACCATCCAATGACACAAACACACCTATTGGATGCACAAGATTGGTTAAAAACCCTAATTGGACAAGAATATGCCTAGGGAGAACACAAATGACCTAAATGTTAATCCAATGACACAACTCAACTTATTGGATGCACAAGATTGGTTAAAAACCCTAATTGGACAAGAATAAGCCTAGGGAGGACGAAAATGACCTAATTGATCATCCAATGACACAAACACACCTATTGGATGCACAAGATTGGTTAAAAACCCTAATTGGACAATAATATGCCTAGGGAGAACGAAAATGACCTAATTGATCATCCAATGACACAAACACACCTATTGGATGCACAAGATTGGTTAAAAACCCTAATTGGACAAGAATAAGCCTAGGGAGGACGAAAATGACCTAAATATTAATTCAATGAAACAAGCAAACTTATTGGATGCACAAGATTGGTTAAAAACCCTAATTGGACAAGAATAAGTCTAGGGAAGACGAAAATGACCTAATTGATCATCAAAGGAAACAAACACACCTATTGGATGCACAAGATTGGTTAAAAACCCTAATTGGACAAGAATAAGCATAGGGAGGACCAAAATGACCTAAATGTTAATCCAATGAAACAACTCAACTTAGTGGATGCACAAGATTGGTTAAAAACCCTAATTGGACAAGAATAAGCCCAGGGAGGACGAAAATGACCTAATTGATCATCCAATGACATAAACACACCTATTGGATGCACAAGATTGGTTAAAAACCCTAATTGGACTAGAATATGCCTAGGGAGGACGGAAATGACCTAATTGATCATCCAATGACACAAACACACCTATTGGATGCACAAGATTGGTTAAAAACCCTAATTGGACAAGAATAAGCCTAGGGAGGACGAAAATGACCTAATTGATCATCCAATGACACAAACACACCTATTGGATACACAAGATTGTTTAAAAACCCTAATTGCACAAGAATATGCCTAGGGAGGACGGAAATGACCTAATTGATCATCCAATGACACAAACACACCTATTGGATGCACAAGATTGGTTAAAAACCCTAATTGGACAAGAATAAGCCTAGGGAGGACGAAAATGACCTAAATATTAATTCAATGAAACAAGCAAACTTATTGGATGCACAAGATTGGTTAAAAACCCTAATTGGACAAGAATAAGTCTAGGGAAGACGAAAATGACCTAATTGATCCTCAAATGAAACAAACACACCTATTGGATGCACAAGATTGGTTAAAAACCCTAATTGGACAAGAATATGCCTAGGGAGGACGAAAATGACCTAAATATTAATTCAATGAATCAAGCAAACTTATTGGATGCACAAGATTCGTTAAAAACCCTAATTGGACAAGAATAAGTCTAGGGAAGACGAAAATGACCTAATTGATCATCAAAGGAAACAAACACACCTATTGGATGCACAAGATTGGTTAAAAACCGTAATTGGACAAGAATAAGCATAGGGAGGACCAAAATGACCTAAATGTTAATCCAACGAAACAACTCAACTTAGTGGATGCACAAGATTGGTTAAAAACCCTAATTGGACAAGAATAAGCCCAGGGAGGACGAAAATGACCTAATTGATCATCCAATGACATAAACACACCTATTGGATGCACAAGATTGGTTAAAAACCCTAATTGGACTAGAATATGCCTAGGGAGGACGGAAATGACCTAATTGATCATCCAATGACACAAACACACCTATTGGATGCACAAGATTGGTTAAAAACCCTAATTGGACAAGAATAAGCCTAGGGAGGACGAAAATGACCTAATTGATCATCCAATGACACAAACACACCTATTGGATACACAAGATTGTTTAAAAACCCTAATTGCACAAGAATATGCCTAGGGAGGACGGAAATGACCTAATTGATCATCCAATGACACAAACACACCTATTGGATGCACAAGATTGGTTAAAAACCCTAATTGGACAAGAATAAGCCTAGGGAGGACGAAAATGACCTAAATATTAATTCAATGAAACAAGCAAACTTATTGGATGCACAAGATTGGTTAAAAACCCTAATTGGACAAGAATAAGTCTAGGGAAGACGAAAATGACCTAATTGATCCTCAAATGAAACAAACACACCTATTGGATGCACAAGATTGGTTAAAAACCCTAATTGGACAAGAATATGCCTAGGGAGGACGAAAATGACCTAAATATTAATTCAATGAATCAAGCAAACTTATTGGATGCACAAGATTCGTTAAAAACCCTAATTGGACAAGAATAAGTCTAGGGAAGACGAAAATGACCTAATTGATCATCAAAGGAAACAAACACACCTATTGGATGCACAAGATTGGTTAAAAACCCTAATTGGACAAGAATAAGCATAGGGAGGACCAAAATGACCTAAATGTTAATCCAATGAAACAACTCAACTTAGTGGATGCACAAGATTGGTTAAAAACCCTAATTGGACAAGAATAAGCCCAGGGAGGACGAAAATGACCTAATTGATCATCCAATGACATAAACACACCTATTGGATGCACAAGATTGGTTAAAAACCCTAATTGGACTAGAATATGCCTAGGGAGGACGGAAATGACCTAATTGATCATCCAATGACACAAACACACCTATTGGATGCACAAGATTTGTTAAAAACCCTAATTGGACAATAATATGTCTAGGGAGAACGAAAATGACCTAAATATTAATTCAATGACACAAACAAACTTATTGGATGCACAAGATTTGTTAAAAACCCTAATTGGACAAGAATAAACCAAGGGAGGACGAAAATGACCTAATTGATCATCCAATGACACAAACACACCTATTGGATGCACAAGATTGGTTAAAAACCCTAATTGGACAAGAATATGCCTAGGGAGGACGAAAATGACCTAAATGTTAATTCAATGAAACAAACAAACTTATTGGATGCACAAGATTGGTTAAAAACCCTAATTGGACAAGAATAAGCCTAGGGAGGACGAAAATGATCTAATTGATCATCAAATGACACAAACACACCTATTGGATGCACAAGATTGGTTAAAAACACTAATTGGACAAGAATAAGCCTAGGGAGGATGAAAATGACCTAATTGATCATCCAATGACACAAACACACCTATAGGATACACAAGATTGGTTAAAAACCCTAATTGGACAAGAATATGCCTAGGGAGGACGAAAATGACCTAAATGTTAATCCAATGAGACAAATGAACTTATTGGATGCACAAGATTGGTTAAAAACCCTAATTGGACAAGAATAAGCATAGGGAGGACGAAAATGACCTAAATGTTAATCCAATGAAACAACTCAACTTAGTGGATGCACAAGATTGGTTAAAAACCCTAATTGGACAAGAATATGCCTAGGGAGGACGAAAATGACCTAAATATTAATTCAATGACACAAACAAAGTTATTGGATGCACAAGATTGGTTAAAAACCCTAATTGGACAAGAATAAGCCTAGGGAGGACGAAAATGACCTAATTGATTATCCAGTGACACAAACACACCTATTGGAAGCACAAGATTGGTAAAAAAAAATCCTAATTGGACAAGAATATGCCTAGGGAGTACGAAAATGACCTAAATGTTAATCCAATGACACAAATGAACTTATTGGATGCACAAGATTGGTTAAAAACCCTAATTGGACAAGAATAAGCCTGGTGAGGACGAAAATGACCTAATTCATCATCAAATGACACAAACACACCTATTGGATGCACAAGATTGGTTAAAAACCTTAATTGGACAAGACTATGCCTAGGGAGGACGAAATGACCTAAATATTAATTCAATGACACAAACAAAATTATTGGATGCACAAGATTGGTTAAAAACCCTAATTGGACAAGAATAAGCCTAGGGAGGACGAAAATGACCTAATTGATCATCCAATGACACAAACACACCTATTGGATGCACAAGATTGGTTAAAGACCCTAATTGGACAAGAATAAGCCTAGGGAGGACGAAAATGACCTAATTGATCATCCAATGACACAAACACACCTATTGGATGCACAAGATTGGTTAAAAACCCTAGTTGGACAAGAATATGCCTAGGGAGGACAAAAATGACCTAATTGATCATCCAATGGCACAAACAAACTTATTGGATGCACAAGATTGGTTAAAAACCCTAATTGGACAAGAATAAGCCTAGGGAGGACGAAAATGACCTAATTGATCATCCAATGACACAAACACACCTATTGGATGCACAAGATTGGTTAAAAACCCTAATTGGACAAGAATATGCCTAGGGAAGACGAAAATTACCTAAATGTTAATTCAATGAAACTAACAAACTTATTGGATGCACAAGATTGGTTAAAAACCCTAATTGGACAAGAATAAGCCTAGGGAGGACGAAAATGACCTAATTGATCATCAAGCGACACAAACACACCTATTGGATGCACAAGATTGGTTAAAAACCCTAATTGGACAAGAATAAGCCTAGGGAGGACGAAAATGATCTAATTGATCATCCAATGACACAAACACACCTATTGGATACACAAGATTGGTTAAAAACCCTAATTTGACAAGAATATGCCTAGGGAGGACGAAAATGACCTAAATGTTAATCCAATGAGACAAATGAACTTATTGGATGCACAAGATTGGTTAAAAACCCTAATTGGACAAGAATAAGCATAGGGAGGACCAAAATGACCTAAATGTTAATCCAATGAAACAACTCAACTTAGTGGATGCACAAGATTGGTTAAAAACCCTAATTGGACAAGAATAAGCCCAGGGAGGACGAAAATGACCTAATTGATCATATAATGACACAAACACACCTATTGGATACACAAGATTGGTTAAAAACCCCAATTGGACAAGAATATGCCTAGGGAGGACGAAAATGACCTAAATGTTAATCCAATGACACAAATGAACTTATTGGATGCACAAGATTGGTTAAAAACCCTAATTGGACAAGAATAAGCCTAGGGAGGACGAAAATGACCTAATTGATCATCCAATTCCACAAACACACCTATTGGATGCACAAGATTAGTTAAAAACCCTAATTGGACAAGAATAAGCCTAGGGAGAACGAAATGACCTTATTGATCATCCAATGACACAAACACACCTATTGGAGACACAAGATTGGTTAAAAACCCTAATTGGACAAGAATATGCCTAGGGAGGACGTCAAAAATGACCTAAATGTTAATCCAATGACACAAATGAACTTATTGGATGCACAAGATTGGTTAAAAACCCTAATTGGACAAGAATAAGCATAGGGAGGACGAAAATGACCTAAATGTTAATCCAGTGAAACAACTCAACTTATTGGATGCACAAGATTGGTTAAAAACCCTAATTGGACAAGAATAAGCCTAGGGAGGACGAAAATGACCTAATTGATCATCCAATGACACAAACACACCTATTGGATGCACAAGATTGGTTAAAAACCCTAGTTTGACAAGAATATGCCTAGGGAGGACGAAAATGACCTAATTGATCATCCAATGACACAAATGAATTTATTGGATGCACAAGATTGGTTAAAAACCCTAATTGGACAAGAATAAGCCTAGGGAGGACGAAAATGACCTAATTGATCATCCAATGACACAAACACACCTATTGGATGCACAAGATTGGTTAAAAACCTAATTGGACAAGAATAAGCCTTGGGAGGACGAAAATGACCTAATTGATCATCCAATGACACAAACACACCTATTGGATGCACAAGATTGGTTAAAAACCCTAATTGGACAAGAATAAGCCTAGGGAGGACGAAAATGACCTAATTGATCATCCAATGACACAAACACACCTATTGGATGCACAAGATTGGTTAAAAACCCAAGTTGGACAAGAATATGCCTAGGGAGGACGAAAATGACCTAATTGATCATCCAATGACACAAAGGAACTTATTGGATGCACAAGATTGGTTAAAAACCCTAATTGGACAAGAATAAGCCTAGGGAGGACGAAAATGACCTAATTGATCATCCAATGACACAAACACACCTATTGGATGCACAAGATTGGTTAAAAACCCTAACTGGACAAGAATATGCCTAGGGAGGACGAAAATGACCTAATTGATCATCCAATGACACAAACACACCTATTGGATGCACAAGATTGGTTAAAAACACTAATTGGACAAGAATAAGCCTAGAGAGGACGAAAATGACCTAATTGATCATCCAATGACACAAACACTTCTATTGGATGCACAAGATTGGTTGAAAACCCTAATTGGACAAGAATAAGCCTGGGGAGGAAGAAAATGACCTAATTTATTATCCAATGACAAAAACACACATATTGGATGCACAAGATTGGTTAAAAACCCTAATTGGACAAGAATAAGCCTATGGAGGACGAAAATGACCAAATTGATCATCCAATGACACAAACACACCTATTGGGTGCACAAGATTGATTAAAAACCCTAATTGGACAAGAATATGCCTAGGGAGGACGAAAATGACCTAAATATTAATTCAATGACACAAACAAAGTTATTGGATGCACAAGATTGGTTAAAAACCCTAATTGGACAAGAATAAGCCTAGGGAGGACGAAAATGACCTAATTGATCATCCAATGACACAAACACACCTATTGGATGCACAAGATTGGTTAAAAACCCTAATTGGACAACAATATGCCTAGGGAGGACGAATATGACCTAAATGTTAATCCAATAACACAAATGAACTTATTCGATGCACAAGATGGGTTAAAAACCCTAATTGGACAAGAATATGCCTAGGGAGAACGAAAATGACCTAAATGTTAATCCAATGACACAACTCAACTTATTGGATGCACAAGATTGGTTAAAAACCCTAATTGGACAAGAATAAGCCTAGGGAGGACGAAAATGACCTAATTGATCATCCAATGACACAAACACACCTATTGGATGCACAAGATTGGTTAAAAACCCTAATTGGACAAGAATAAGCCTAGGGAGGACGAAAATGACCTCATTGATCATCCAATGACACAAATGAACTTATTGGATGCACAAGATTAGTTAAAAACCATAATTGGACAAGAATAAGCCTAGGGATGACGAAAATCACCTAATTGATCATCCAATGACACAAACACACCTATTGGATGCACAAGATTGGTTAAAAACCCTAATTGGACAAGAATATGCCTAGGGAGGACAAAAATGACCTAAATGTAAATCCAATGACACAAATGAACTTATTGGATGCACAAGATTGGTTAAAAACCCTAATTGGACAAGAATAAGCCTAGGGAGGACGAAAATGACCTAAATGTTAATCCAATGACACAACTCAACTTATTGGATGCACAAGATTGGTTAAAAACCCTAATTGGGTAAGAATAAGTCTAAGGAGGACGAAGATGACCTAATTGATCATCCAATGACACAAACACACCTATTGGATGCACAAGATTGGTTAAAAACCCTAATTGGACAAGAATAAGCCTAGGGAGGACGAAAATGACCTAAATGTTAATCCAAAGACACAACTCAACTTATTGGATGCACAAGATTGGTTAAAAACCCTAATTGGACAAGAATAAGCCTATGGAGGACGAAAATGACCTAATTGATCATCCAAATGACACAAACACACCTATTGGATGCACAAGATTGGTTAAAAACCCTAATTGGACAAGAATAAGCCTAGGGAGGACGAAAATGACCTAAATGTTAATCCAATGACACAACTCAACTTATTGGATGCACAAGATTGGTTAAAAACCCTAATTGGACAAGAATAAGCCTAGGGAGGACGAAAATGACCTAATTGATCATCCAATGACACAAACACACCTATTGGATGCACAAGATTGGTTAAAAACCCTAATTGGACAAGAATAAGCCTATGGAGGACGAAAATGACCTAATTGATCATCCAATGACACAAACACACCTATTGGATGGAAAAGATTGGTTAAAAACCCTAATTGGACAAGAGTAAGCCTAGGGAGGACGCAAATAACCTAATTGATCATACAATGACTCAAACACACCTATTGGATGCACAAGATTGGTTAAAAACCCTAATTGGACAAGAATATGCCTAGGGAGGACGAAAATGACCTAAATGTTAATCCAATGACACAAATGAACTTATTGGATGCACAAGATTGGTTAAAAACCCTAATTGGACAAGAATAAGCCTAGGGAGGACTAAAATGACCTAATTGATCATCAAATGACACAAACACACCTATTGGATGCACAAGATTGGTTAAAAACCCTAATTGGACAAGAATATGCCTAGGGAGGACAAAAATGACCTAAATATTAATTCAATGACACAAACAAAATTATTGGATGCACAAGATTGGTTAAAAACCCTAATTGGACAAGAATAAGCCTAGGGAGGACAAAGATGACCTAATTGATCATCCAATGACACAAACACACCTATTGGATGCACAAGATTGGTTAAAAACCCTAATTGGACAAGAATAAGCCTAGGGAGGACGAAAATGACCTAATTGATCATATAATGACACAAACACACCTATTGGTTACACAAGATTGGTTAAAAACCCTAATTGGACAAGAATATGCCTAGGGAGGACGAAAATGACCTTAATGTTAATCCAATGACACAAATGAACTTATTGGATGCACAAGATTGGTTAAAAACCCTAATTGGACAAGAATAAGCCTAGGGAGGACGAAAATGACCTAATTGATCATCCAATTCCACAAACACACCTATTGGATGCACAAGATTGGTTAAAAACCCTAATTGGACAAGAATAAGCCTAGGGAGAACGAAATGACCTTATTGATCATCCAATGACACAAACACACCTATTGGAGACACAAGATTGGTTAAAAACCCTAATTGGACAAGAATATGCCTAGGGAGGACGTCAAAAATGACCTAAATGTTAATCCAATGACACAAATGAACTTATTGGATGCACAAGATTGGTTAAAAACCCTAATTGGACAAGAATAAGCATACGGAGGACGAAAATGACCTAAATGTTAATCCAGTGAAACAACTCAACTTATTGGATGCACAAGATTGGTTAAAAACCCTAATTGGACAAGAATAAGCCTAGGGAGGACGAAAATGACCTAATTGATCATCCAATGACACAAACACACCTATTGGATGCACAAGATTGGTTAAAAACCCTAATTGGACAAGAATATGCCTAGGGAAGACGAAAATTACCTAAATGTTAATTCAATGAAACTAACAAACTTATTGGATGCACAAGATTGGTTAAAAACCCTAATTGGACAAGAATAAGCCTAGGGAGGACGAAAATGACCTAATTGATCATCAAGCGACACAAACACACCTATTGGATGCACAAGATTGGTTAAAAACCCTAATTGGACAAGAATAAGCCTAGGGAGGACGAAAATGATCTAATTGATCATCCAATGACACAAACACACCTATTGGATACACAAGATTGGTTAAAAACCCTAATTTGACAAGAATATGCCTAGGGAGGACGAAAATGACCTAAATGTTAATCCAATGAGACAAATGAACTTATTGGATGCACAAGATTGGTTAAAAACCCTAATTGGACAAGAATAAGCATAGGGAGGACCAAAATGACCTAAATGTTAATCCAATGAAACAACTCAACTTAGTGGATGCACAAGATTGGTTAAAAACCCTAATTGGACAAGAATAAGCCCAGGGAGGACGAAAATGACCTAATTGATCATCCAATGACACAAACACATCTATTGGATGCACAAGATTGGTTAAAAACCCTAATTGGACAAGAATGTGCCTAGGGAGGACGAAAATGACCTAATTGATCATCCAATGACACAAACACACCTATTGGATGCACAAGATTGGTTAAAAACCCTAATTGGACAATAATATGTCTAGGGAGAACGAAAATGACCTAAATATTAATTCAATGACACAAACAAACTTATTGGATGCACAAGATTTGTTAAAAACCCTAATTGGACAAGAATAAACCTAGGGAGGACGAAAATGACCTAATTGATCATCCAATGCCACAAACACACCTATTGGATGCACAAGATTGGTTAAAAACCCTAATTGGACAAGAATAAGCCTAGGGAGGACGAAAATGACCTAATTGATCATCCAATGACACAAACACACCTATTGGATGCACAAGATTGGTTAAAAACCCTAATTGGACAAGAATAAGCCTAGGGAGGACGAAAATGACCTAATTGATCATCCAATGACACAAACACACCTATTGGATGCACAAGATTGGTTAAAAACCCTAATTGGACAAGAATAAGCCTAGGGAGGACGAAAATGACCTAATTGATCATCCAATGACACAAACACACCTATTGGATGCACAAGATTGGTTTAAAACCCTAGTTGATCAAGAATATGCCTAGGAAGGACGAAAATGACCTAATTGATCATCCAATGACACAAATGAACTTATTGGATGCACAAGATTGGTTAAAAACCCTAATTGGACAAGAATAAGCCTAGGGAGGACGAAAATGACCTAATTGATCATCCAATGACACAAACACACCTATTGGATGCACAAGATTGGTTAAAAACCCTAATTGGACAAGAATAAGCCTAGGGAGGACGAAAATGACCTAATTGATCATCCAATGACACAAACACACCTATTGGATGCACAAGATTGGTTAAAAACCCTAATTGGACAAGAATAAGCCTAGGGAGGACGAAAATGACCTAATTGATCATCCAATGACACAAACACATCTATTGGAAGCACAAGATTGGTTAGAAACCCTAGTTGGACAAGAATATGCCTAGGGAGGACGAAAATGACCTAATTGATCATCCAATGACACAAATGAACTTATTGGATGCACAAGATTGCTTAAAAACCCTAATTGGACAAAAATAAGCATAGAAAGGACGAAAATGACCTAATTGATCATCCAATGACACAAACACACCTATTGGATGCACAAGATTGGTTAAAAACCCTAATTGGACAAGAATAAGCCTAGGGAGGACGAAAATGACCTAATTGATCATCCAATGACACAAACACACCTATTGGATGCACAAGATTGGTTAAAAACCCTAATTGGACAAGAATAAGCCTAGGGAGGACGAAAATGACCTAATTGATCATCCAATGACACAAACACACCTATTGGATGCACAAGATTGGTTAAAAACCCTAATTGGACAAGAATATGCCAAGGGAGGACGAAAATGACCTAAATATTAATTCAATGACATAAAGAAACTTTTTGGATGCACAAGATTGGTTAAAAACCCTAATTGGACCAGAATAAGCCTAGGGAGGACGAAAATGACCTAATTGATCATCCAATGACATAAACAAAGTTATTGGATGCACAAGATTGGTTAAAAACCCTAATTGGACAAGAATAAGCCTAGGGAGGAAGAAAATGACCTAATTGATCATCCAATGACACAAACACACCTATTGGATGCACAAGATTGGTTAAAAACCCTAATTGGACAAGAATAAGCCTAGGGAGGACGAAAATGACCTAATTGATCATCCAATGACACAAACACACCTATTGGATGCACAAGATTGGTTAAAAACCCTAATTGGACAAGAATATGCCTAGGGAGGATGAAAATGACCTAATTGATCATCCAATGAACCAAACACACCTATTGGATGCACAAGATTGGTTAAAAACCCGAATTTGGACAAGAATATGCCTAGGGAGGACGAAAATGACCTAATTGATCATCCAATGACACAAACACACCTATTGGATGCACAAGATTGGTTAAAAACCCTAATTGGACAAGAATAAGCCTAGGGAGGACGAAAATGACCTAATTGATCATCCAATGACACAAACACACCTATTGGATGCACAAGATTGGTTAAAAACCCTAATTGGACAAGAATAAGCCTACGGAGGACGAAAATGACCTAAATGTTAATCGAATGACACAACTCAACTTATTGGATGCACAAGATTGGTTAAAAACCCTAATTGGACAAGAATAAGCCTAGGGAGGACGAAAATGACCTAATTGATCATCCAATGACACAAACACACCTATTGGATGCACAAGATTGGTTAAAAACCCTAATTGGACAAGAATAAGCCTAGGGAGGACGAAAATGACCTAATTGATCATTCAATGACAAAAACACACCTATTGGATGCACAAGATTGGTTAAAAACCCTAATTGGATAAGAATATGGTTAGGGAGAACAAAAATGACCTAAATGTTAATCCAATGACACAACTCAACTTATTGGATGCACAAGATTGGTTAAAAACCCTAATTGGACAAGAATAAGCCTAGGGAGGACGAAAATGACCTAATTGATCATCCAATGACACAAACACACCTATTGGATGCACAAGATTGGTTAAAAACCCTAGTTGGACAAGAACATGCCTAGGGTGGACGAAAATGACCTAAATATTAATTCAATGACACAAACAAAGTTATTGGATGCACAAGATTGATTAAAAACCCTAATTCGACAAGAATAAGCCTAGGGAGGACGAAAATGACCTAATTGATCATCCAATGACACAAACACACCTATTGGAAGCACAAGATTGGTCAAAAACCCTAATTGGACAAGAATATGCCTAGGGAGGATGAAAATGACCTTAATGTTAATCCAACGACACAAATGAACTTATTGGATGCACAAGATTGATTAAAAACCCTAATTGGACAAGAATAAGCCTAGGGAGGACGAAAATGACCTAATTGATCATCCAATGACACAAACACACCTATTGGATGCACAAGATTGGTTAAAAACCCTAATTGGACAAGAATATTCCTAGGGAGGATGAAAATGACCTAAATATTAATTCAATGACACAATCAAAGTTATTGGATGAACAAGATTGGTTAAAAACCCTAATTGGACAAGAATAAGCCTAGGGAGGACGAAAATGACCTGATTGATCATCCAATGACACAAACACATCTATTGGATGCACAAGATTGGTTAAAAACCCTAATTGGACAAGAATAAGCCTAAGGAGGACGAAAATGACCTAATTGATCATCCAATGACACAAACACACCTATTGGATGCACAAGATTGGTTAAAAACCCTAGTTGGACAAGAATATGCCTAGGGAGGACGAAAATGACCTAATTGATCATCCAATGACACAAATGAACTTATTGGATGCACAAGATTGGTTTAAAACCCTAATTGGACAATAATAAGCCTAGGGAGAACGAAAATGACCTAAATGTTAATCCAATGACACAACTCAACTTATTGGATGCACAAGATTGGTTAAAAACCCTAATTGGACAAGAATAAGCCTAGGGAGGACGAAAATGACCTAATTGATCATCCAATGACACAAACACACCTATTGGATGCACAAGATTGGTTAAAAACCCTAATTGGACAAGAATATGCCTAAGGAGTACGAAAATGACCTAAATGTTAATCCAATGATACAAATGAACTTATTGAATGCACAAGATTGGTTAAAAACCCTAATTGGACAAGAATAAGCCTAGGGAGGACGAAAATGACCTAATTGATCATCCAATGACACAAACACACCTATTGGATGCACAAGATTGGTTAAAAACCCTAATTGGACAAGATGATGCCTAGGGAGGACGAAAATGAACTAAATATTAATTCAATGACACAAACAAACTTATTGGATGCACAAGATTGGTTAAAAACCCTAATTGGACAAGAATAAGCCTAGGGAGGACGAAAATGAGCAAATTGATCATCCAATGACACAAACACACCTATTGGATGCACAAGATTGGTTAAAAACCCTAATTGGACAAGAATAAGCCTAGGGAGGACGAAAATGACCTAATTGATCATCCAATGACACAAACACACCTATTGGATGCACAAGATTGGTTAAAAACCCTAATTGGACAAGAATAAGCCTAGGGAGGACGAAAATGACCTAATTGATCATCCAATGACACAAACACACCTATTGGATGCACAAGATTGGTTAAAAACCCTAATTGGACAAGAATAGGCCTAGGGAGCATGACAATGACCTAATTGATCATCCAATGACACAAACACACCTATTGGATGCAAAAGATTGGTTAAAAACCCTAATTGGACAAGAATAAGCCTAGGGAGGACGAAAATGACCTAATTGATCATCCAATGACACAAACACACCTATTGGATGCAAAAGATTGGTTAAAAACCCTAATTGGACAAGATGATGCCTAGAGAGGACGAAAATGACCTAAATATGAATTCAATGACACAAACAAACTTATTGGATGCACAAGATTGGTTAAAAACCCTAATTGGAGAAGAATATGCCTAGGGAGGACGAAAATGACCTAAATATTAATTCAATGACACAAACAAATTTATTGGATGCACAAGATTGGTTAAAAACCTTAATTGGACAAGAATAAGCCTAGGGAGGACAAAAATGACCTAATTGATCATCCAATGACACAAATGAACTTATTGGATGCACAAGATTGGTTAAAAACCCTAATTGGACAAGAATAAGCCTAGGGAGGACGAAAATGACCTAATTGATCATCCAATGACACAAACACACCTATTGGATGCACAAGATTGGTTAAAAACCCTAATTGGACAAGAATAAGCCTAGGGAGGACGAAAATGACCTAATTGATCATCCAATGACACAAACACACCTATTGGATGCACAAGATTGGTTAAAAACCCTAATTGGACAAGAATATGCCTAGGGAGGACGAAAATGACCTAATTGATCTTCGAATGACTCAAATGAACTTATTGGATGCACAAGATTAGTTAAAAACCCTAATTGGACAAGAATAAGCCTAGGGAGGACGAAAATAACCTAATTGATCATCCAATGACACAAACACACCTATTGGATGCACAAGATTGGTCTAAAACTCAAATTGGACAAGAATATGCCTAAGGAGGACGAAAATGACCTAAATGTTAATCCAATGACACAAATGAACGTATTGGATGCACAAGATTGGTTAAAAACCCTAATTGGACAAGAATAAGCCTAGGGAGGACGAAAATGACCTAAATGTTAATCCAATGACACAACTCAACTTATTGGAAGCACAAGATTGGTTAAAAACCCTAATTGGACAAGAATAAGCCTAGGGAGGACGAAAATGACCTAAATGATCATCCAATGACACAAACACACCTATTGGATGCACAAGATTGGTTAAAAACCCTAATTGGACAAGAATAAGCCTAGTGAGGACGAAAATGACCTAATTGATCATCCAATGACACAAACACACCTAATGGAAGCACAAGAATGGTTAAAAACTCTAATTGGACAAGAATATGCCTATGGAGGACGAAAATGACCTAAATTTTATTCCAATGACACAAATGAACTTATTGGATGCACAAGATTGGTTAAAAACCCTAATTGGACAAGAATAAGCCTAGGGAGGACGAAAATGACCTAATTGATCATCCAATGACACAAACACACCTATTGGATGCACAAGATTGGTTAAAAACCCTAATTGGACAAGAATATGCCTAGGGAGGACGAAAATGACCTAAATATTAATTCAATGACACAATCAAAGTTATTGGATGCACAAGATTGGTTAAAAACCCTAATTGGACAAGAATAAGCCTAGGGAGGACGAAAAACAAATGAACTTATTGGATGCACAAGATTGGTTAAAAACCCTAATTGGACAAGAATAAGTAAAGGGGGGACGAAAATGACCTAATTGATCATCCAATGACACAAACAGACCTATTGGATGCACAAGATTGGTTAAAAACCCTAATTGGACAAGAATAAGCCTAGGGAGGACGAAAATGACCTAATTGATCATCCAATGACACAAACACACCTATTGGATGCACAAGATTGGTTAAAAACTCTAATTGGACAAGAATATGCCTAGGAAGGACGAAAATGACCTAATTGATCATCCAATGACACAAACACACCTATTGGATGCACAAGATTGGTTAAAAACCATAATTGGACAAGAATAAGCCTAGGGAGGACGAAAATGACCTAATTGATCATCCAATGACACAAACACACCTATTGGAAGCACAAGATTGGTTAAAAACCCTAGTTGGAGAAGAATATGCCTAGGGAGGACGAAAATTACCTAATTGATCATCCAATGACACAAATGAACTTATTGGATGCACAAGATTGGTTAAAAACCCTAATTGGACAAGAATAAGCATAGAAAGGACGAAAATGACCTAATTGATCATCCAATGACACAAACACACCTATTGGATGCACAAGATTGGTTAAAAACCCTAATTGGACAAGAATATGCCTAGGGAGGACGAAAATGACCTAAATATTAATTCTATGACACTAACAAAGTTATTGGATGCACAAGATTGGTTAAAAACCCTAATTTGACAAGAATAAGTCAAGGGAGGACGAAAATGACCTAATCAATCATCCAATGACACAAACACACCTATTGGATGCACAAGATTGGTTTAAAACCCTAATTGGACAAGAATAAGCCTAGGGAGGACGAAAATGACCTAATTGATCATCCAATGACACAAACACACCTATTGGATGCACAAGATTGGTTAAAAACCCTAATTGGACAAGAATAAGCCTAGGGAGGACGAAAATAACCTAATTGATCATCCAATGACACAAACACACCTATTGGATGCCCAAGATTGGTTAAAAACCCTAATTGGACAAGAATATGCCTAGGGAGGACGAAAATGACCTAATTGATCATTCAATGACACAAACAAACTTATTGGATACACAAGATTGGTTAAAAACCCTAATTGGACAAGAATAAGCCTAGGGAGGACGAAAATGACCTAATTGATCATCCATTGCCACAAACACACCTATTGGATGCACAAGATTGGTTAAAAACCCTAATTGGACAAGAATATGCCTAGGGAGGACGAAAATGACCTAATTGATCATCCAATGACACAAACACACCTATTGGATGCACAAGATTGGTTAAAAACCCTAGTTGGACAAGAATATGCCTAGCGAGGACGAAAATGACCTAAATATTAATTCAATGACATAAACAAACTTATTGGATGCACAAGATTGGTTAAATACCCTAATTGGACAAGAATAAGTCTAGGGAGGGCGAAAATGACCTAATTGATCATCCAATGACACAAACACACCTATTGGATGCACAAGATTGGTTAAAAACCCTAATTGGACAAGAATAAGCCTAGGGAGGACGAAAATGACCTAAATATTAATTCAATGAAACAAGCAAACTTATTGGTTGCACAAGATTTGTTAAAAACCCTAATTGGACAAGAATAAGTCTAGGGAAGACGAAAATGACCTAATTGATCATCAAATGAAACAAACACACCTATTGGATGCACAAGATTGGTTAAAAACCCTAATTGGACAAGAATAAGCATAGGGAGGACCAAAATGACCTAAATGTTAATACAATGAAACAACTCAACTTAGTGGATGCACAAGATTGGTTAAAAACCCTAATTGGACAAGAATAAGCCCAGGGCGGACGAAAATGACCTAATT